>VZUI01046528.1:0-99589 GCA_013401135.1 Cettia cetti
GCCCCCGAACGCCGCCGGTACCGCCGGGCGCTCCCGCCCCGCCCCGGGCACGGCCGCGCCCCCGGTATCGCGAGAGCGGGCGGGCTGAGGGGCGGGCCCGGGGAGGGCGGAGCGGGCGGGAGCGGTGCGCCGTGTGAGGCGGTTGTCCGCATGGGAGCCTAAGGTTAAAGGAGTCGTCCTTCAGTAGTACTGAGATGGGATGTAAGATGTTTCCTGGAGGATAAGTGTCCTTCCGTGGGTTAGTGACAGATTATTTGACTGTCGACATAAACCTAAAATCACAGAACAGAAAAGCGGTATGACAGAGAGAAAACAAAGCAACAAAGAAACCACTGTTTCTGGATACCCGTTGATTTCAACAATTACCTTGACTTGGCTGAGCTGCTTAAAATCGTAAACAAGAGTAAAAGGTTGAAAGTGAAAAAAAAAAAATCTGTATGAAGTGCATTATGTTCTAAGAGATTCAAGAGAGCTGGTGTGTGTACCCCAAGGGCCCTGTCCTTACTGAGCTAATGTTCTGTCTTCAAAGCCTTCTAATTTCATTAAACCCATGTAACTTTTTCTCTTCATTCCTAGCTCAGACAAACTGGCTACATAAGACTGCCAAATGCAGATTTTGATATATTTTAGCTTTTTTTAAAAATCAACTTTGTTCATATAAAGACTTTTATTCTGCATAATACATTAAAATATTAAAGTTTCTAGACCTCATTTGTAAAGTTCTTTTTCTTGTGATTGAGTATTGAGACCACTACAATATACTGTTGGGCACAAAAGCATGATATGATAAGGAACTGTTATTTCCAGCAGTTTTTCATTTTCCACATAGATGTCTATTTCACTGGAGGTGCTGGAATTGGTCCCGAGAAGGGAAGTGAAGCTAGTGAAGGGTCTGGAGCACATGTCCTATAGGGAGCAGCTGAGGGAGCTAAGGTTGCTTACCCTGGAGAAGAGGAGGCTCAGGCGACCCTATCACTCTCTACAAGCAAGTGAAAGGAGGGTGTAGCCAGGTGGGGTTGGTCTTTTCTCCCAGGCAACAAACGGCCAGACAAGAGGAAATGGCCTTAAGGTGTGCCACGGAAGGTGCAGGTTGGACACTAGGAAAAATTCTTCACAGAAAGGGTGATTAGGCACTGGAATGGGCTGCCCAGGGAGGTGGTGGAGTCCCTGTCCCTGGAGGTCTATAAGGAAAGGCTGGATGTGGCTGTTAGTGCCATGATCTAGTTGACATGGTGGTGTTTGGTTATAGGTTGAAGTCACTAATTTCAGAAGACTTTTCCAACCTAATTGGTTCTGTGATTCTGTGATTTGAGATAGCTGGGTAACCAAGGTGTGGGAATATGTGGAGCCAAGGTCTTTTAGCATTGTGTTGCATAGAAACAGGACATTGTGCCAGAGGTGTTTCATGGGGATGTGGTGAGGTATAAAATTCTCCCTGCACACTTACATGTCAATAATGATCAGTCAAGAAATCAGTCCAAGATCTCTGATACTTCTCTGGATTGCTACTAATTCCTTAGTTGTTATGGAGAGTAGATTGTTGAAAGTATTGTAGGTACAAACATTGAAAGGTGAAAATAAAGTCAGGTGAAAATGATAAAAAAGAGTACTGCTTAACTGCCTAGAAGCAGTTACAGAGACACAGCATGTTTCAAAACAAGTTCTTTAAGACTTCCAGGTGTTGTTTACATGTCAGATAAATGCCTTTTTTTTTGCTGTGTCAGCATTTATTTTTCTTTACCAATGACTAAACTGTTGTAACACATTCATGATTGTACCGCTCATGAAAATTGTCACCAGCATATTAATAATAAAGTTTTCTCATGAGTGACAGTTCAGAAAAACAGTGTCATGTGCAGTGCATTGAGTTGCCTCTGTGCAGCTGGTTCTCAATACAGTGGCTTTATCCAAATTCGCATGCACACACAAAAGGGAATTTTGACTGGTACTTTCTCCAGGCAAAGCTAACAAACACAGGAAGACTAGGTTGTCAGTGACATGCTTATATAGGGCAGAAATACTTGTAGTGTAATTACAGGCAGACACAATAAAGACATATCTAATTAAAGTATCTTTCTGTGCAGCCCAGTTGAAGTTGATATTGGTGCAGGTCAAAAACTTGATCATAAAATCATAACTTGGGTTGAAAGGGACTCCTGGATTCTTCCTGTCCACCTTCCTGTTGAAAACAGTTCTAATTAAATCCAGTTGCTCAGGACCATATCCATTTGACTCCTGGACAACACCAGATGTAGAGATCCACAATCTCTCAGAAACTTATTCTGATATTGAACCACTGTCATGATATTTTTAAAAAATTAAATACTAATTTGGTACAAACCTAATTGGGTTTTTCAGTTTATCACTGAGGGCCCCTGAGAAAAGTCTCTCTGTCTTTCCTGTATCCTCTTATTATGTAGTTGTAGGCAACTATAAAGTCTCAGCTCCCTCTTCTCCAGGCTGAAGAGACCCAGCTCTCCCAGCCTCTCTGTGTACATAATTTTCTCCATCTCCCTGACCATATTTCTTTCTCTCTACTAGAATTGCTCCAGTATGTCAGGATCTTTCTTGTACAAAAAGCCCCAAAACTGGATACAGCACTGCAGGTGTGGCCTTACAGTTGCCAAAGAAAGGGGAAGGATCACTCACACAACTTGCTGGTACTCTCAGTTACTAATAAAGCCCAGGATAAAGTTGGGTGCCTCTGCTGCAAGGGCACTGTGGTGGCTCATATTCAGCTTGTCCAGCAGGATGTCTGGATCCTTATCTGGGGAGCCCCTTCCCAGAGAACCATCCTTCAGCATTTCATCTTGCATGTGCAAGATGGGGGATTCCACTTCCTCTTGTTGGACTCCATGAAATTCTCACTGGCCTGACTGCTTGCCCCAATTTGCCATCATCCAGAAACCTGGGTAAAGTTGAAGCTTTGCTTTTCTTCTTGGTGATGCTGCTTCATGTGCTGTCTGTGCTGTGTTCTCTGCATCACAAAACCACAGATGTTTTGATTTGGAAAGTACGTTTAACAATCAGTTAGTCTAACCCCCCTGCTGTGGGCAGGGAGACCTTCTAGTAGAGCAGGTTGCTCAAAGCTTGGCCTTGAACACTTCCGGTGGCAGGGCATCTACAGTTTCTCTGGG
Organism: Cettia cetti; assembly: GCA_013401135.1. Classification (NCBI taxonomy): domain Eukaryota; kingdom Metazoa; phylum Chordata; class Aves; order Passeriformes; family Sylviidae; genus Cettia; species Cettia cetti. The sequence goes on from VZUI01046528.1 coordinate 3,138, forward strand.
TGCCCTATTCCAGTTCCTCACCACCCACAATGTAAAAAATATGCTCCCTCTGTCCAATCCAAATCAACCCCTTCTTAGTTTAATATTTTTGCCCCTTGTCCTGGCACTAAAGGCCTTGGTAAAAGTTTCTTTCTGCCTTTATATGCTCACTTTATATATTCACAGGGTACTTTAGGGTGTCCCTGGAGCCTTCTCTTTTCCAGGCTGAAAAAGTTCCACCTGAATATGTGGAAGAACTGTGACCATTCACTGGAACAAATTGCCCAGAGAGGTTGTGGAGTCTCTCTCAAGATATGGATATGGGGATATTCAAGAACTGTATGGATGCAATCCTGTGCCATGTGATTTAGGATGACCTTGCTTGAGCAGGGAGGTTAAACCAGATGACCCCCGTGGTCTCTTCTAACTTGACCCATTCTGACTCTGTGATTCTGGTGAAGAACACCAAACCTCTTTGCCTGTCTTTACAGGGGAGATGTTCACATCTGTCCTTAAGGTCTCACTTCAATGGGTCCCCGTCTGTGCCGTGCTGGGGTCCCCAGCGCTGGGTGCAGTGCTCCAGCTGGCATCCCAGGAGTGGGACACGAGTGGGGCGCTCCTGGACTTTCCGGCCATGTTGCTTTCTGTGCAGCCCAGGACATGGCTGTGGAGAGCCAGGAAGCAGCCCCGGGCGGCTGTCGCCGGGCCATCGCCTGTTGCCCCGGGGAGGGGACAGCTGCTGCCGCCGCGGGCCCGCCGCGCTCCGCGGGCGAGCGAGGGCTGTCCCGCCCGGCCTCCCGTCAGCGGCGGCGCTGCCCTGGTTACGGGCCGGAGCCGGGGCCGGGGCCGGGATCGGAGCCGGGGCCAGGTCTCTCGCCTCCCAGCGGGAGGGATCCCCGAGCGGGGCCGTGACCCCTCGGCCCCCGCGGTCAGGACGCAGCCGGCGGGGGAAGGCGGCCCCGGTGGTCCGGCCGCGCCGCGGGGCCGCTGGCAAGCGGCAGGATGGAGAGCGCCGGGGCCCGCTGCGCCTCTGGAGGAAGCCCTGATCCTGACGTTGTCTGCGAAAAACACTTGTTTAAAGGCAAACTGCCAGAGCCCCTCTTTCAGCTGGCGTGCAGTCACCACCACTGCGCCTTCCCTGTGAATCGCAATGAGTTGTGCGTCTGGAACACAGCCACTGCTCAGGTAAAGCTAGAATAGAGCCCTTTGTAGGCTATTGCTTTAGACTAATTTATGAATAAAATATTGAGGGTAATATAGAAGTATCAGCATAGGATGGGAAAAGTGAGAAGTTACAGGTAGAGACAAAGGTAGTTTAATGAGTGAAGGGGAGAGAAAGAAAAATCTATGTCAAGGCAGTCAGCACCCCCTGCAACCAGACTAATCCCAGTACAGGCTTTGAGCAACAGCCACCTTAGAGTCAATGTCCCAGGCCCTCAACACCTTTTTGCAGGCAACACCCCACTTCTATTGCTGAGCATTGCACCATATGATAGGAATATCCTTTTGCCAGTTCAGCAAACTGAAATATTTGTTCCAGCTGTGTCCCCTCTCAACTTCTTATGCATCTTCAGCTTATTATTGGGATGGGGAAAAAGTGGGGAAAAAAGTGGGAAAAAAGAGAAGGCCTCAATGCTGTGCAAACAGTATTTGGCAACAGATAAAACATTCCTGTGTTACCATCACTGGTTTTGTCACAAAATCCGAAGCACTGTGCCACTCAAGCTGCTATGAAAACAATTCCATCCCAGCCAAGCCCAGTACAGCTACATTGTAGTTTAGATGATTTTGGAGCTGTAAATAAAAATTAGCTATTGTTTTGTTGATATCATGTACATTATCCATTTGTAGTTTTATATTATTCATAATCTTTGTTTGAAGTGATTCATTTAACTCTCCTTTATCTACGTTTGTCAGCCATTATATTTGTCAGGGCATCGTTGCTCAATTTCTGCATTGTCTTTTGGAAGTAAAATCAAACCACTTCTTGTCTGTTCTGCCTCTCATGAACGTGTGATAGTGTGGAATCTTGAAGAATGTACACAGAAAGTGCAAGAAGGTAGAGTATTGTTTACATAATATATACATGTCATATATATAAACAAAGAAGTGATGCAAAGGCAGCCAATCACTCAGGCCAGTGTCCATCCAATTTCTGGACAACAACCACCTTGGAAGGCCATCCCAACACCTCCTTTTCTCCCCTTGCTCCTTCTGTAACAAGATTGTTATTATGAGAAGCACCCCTCAGCCACTCAGATTCAGCAGCGTGAGCATCCATATTAATTCTCTTGCTCTCCTTCGGCAATGCCGAGTTGAACCAGACCGGCAGCACAGCCGGTCCTGTCATTGTCCCAAGCACCGCTCCGGGCGGCGGCGGCCCCTCGGCGATGCGGGGCTGGGTGGGGAGCTGGCCGAGGTTCTGTGCGGGAACCAGCGCCTGCCGCCAACCTCGGGGCAAACACAGAGGAGAACTGCAGAGACAGTGGCTTTCTGCCACTGTGGAATAAAATGGAAAGAAAAAAATTAATCATAGCAGTACTGCATAATTAAACATGCAACGCCAAAATACTCTCTTTTCTGGAATACTTGTGGAACCAGTGTTTTGTATCCTGCTTTGACTCTCCTTCTGTATCTGGAACCTTGTTTTCGTGTGTGTGTGAAAAAGACCAGTGCATGTGTCTGATTTGGGAGAAGAGTGCATGACCCTGTATCCTGACCACCATCTAGGTTTGGAGACTCAACCAATGGCATTAGATTCTAGGGAGCAGTGCTAACCTCTCTGCAAGCTTAAATTCATTGGAAAGTAGAAGAATAATGAAAGAAAAAAGAAAAAAAGAAAAAAAAGAACAAGATCCCCAGAGTCATGATTCACTGACTTCCCAGTGGCAGTCTGTCCCCTGCTGGTGTCAATATTTAAAGTTGCATGGCATTGTCCCACACTATTAAAAGTTTCCTCCTTGTTACCTATAGTTAGAGATTTGCTGATGACTTATTGTGAGGGAGTTCTCTCATACTCTGCTTTACTTTGAATTTGCAAATATATGTATTATGAAAACTAATGCTGTAAAGGAAAGTTTAACAATAGCAGTGCTTTTTATAAAAAAAGGTCAATATTAAATTTTAGTCCAGGTAAGAGTAACTTAGAGAATCCAAAGGTGCTTCAGGAACTGGGAATAAAATGAGACTATCTGGAGGATATTAAACTGGAATATAGGAATAGATAGTAGCAGAGGGATAAAGAGATAAAGAGTATGTGTTGTTTTGATACAAAGGCGTTTAACATCCAGGTTGTCTGCTGCTTGATTTTTTTCATTTTCTCTTCATCTACCAGTGCTTTAGCAGATGCTGTAGAGTCTTTGTCTCCACAGGCTGTGCTCTGCACATTCTTGGCATGTTTTCTCATATTATTTCTTATAAACTGTGTCAAAGTAGTTAAGGAATTCTTTGTGTGACCTTGACCTGTTAGTCAATTGTAAAAAGACTCCATAGCATCTAATATGAAATCCTGAAAGGACACCTGTAGTTGTCCTTGTATTCTAGATAATTTGTTCCCTGTGAAATCCTAAAATTAGGATTATAGATTATCCTCACATCATTAAAGACAGCATTATAAAATAGGGATCAGCAGAAACCAATCTGCCTGAACCAGTGAGATGACCAGAATGAAATCATAAAGACAGGATAGAAGCATGACCTGTTCTCAGAGCTAGTCTTATCTGACTCTGTAATCATATTTAGTGGTATACTTTCTCTTTCAGCCTTTTTCCACAGAAAAATTAAGACCAGAGAAGAAAAATCCTCTTTACTTTTTGGCTGAGTGGCTGAAATATTCTCCCAGAAGAAGTATTTTTCAAAGCCATGTTTTGCTGGGCTTCAGTTAGGATTTTTTACTTCCAAAATGAATGTGGCACTAGTGGGTTCCATGGGCACACCATCCTACTCCAAAAAGTCATTTCCCTGGCAGTCTTCAATGTAAGCAAGAAAGCATGATTTGATGGGAATTATTAATATCATAAAGAGTGCCAGATCATGTCTAGGAAACAGGGCAGATGGAGGAATTCTGGTGGCCCATAGTTCTATGCTTTTCTTTCCAGTACCCTGGTATATCTGAACAGTGTGTTTTTCTGTACGTATTCCTGACAGCAACTGGGACAGCTCTGTGGTTAGTAACTGCTATGCAAAGTTTCTAAGAATCTCACTGCACCAGAATTTTATATTTCATTGAGTGTCATTAACAATGCAATTACTGCAGGGTTTACGCCTCGAGGAATTTTTATAGGAACTCTTTTGGGAATGGTGCTTCATATAAGATTTAGCCCAGATGATCAACAAGTGGCAGTATGTGCTGGAAATCAGATCTACATGTTAAGTACAAAGGTGAGATAGCATTCTTTGTAGCCATGGTACTGGTATTTCTTTTATTTATTCACTTTCAAATAAAATCATGATACAGAGATGCTAGTAAAATTAAGCAAAAACATTCATTTTGTGTAATAAAATATGTAGAAACTGGTGCTTTATAATGTATCATATATCACATAGAAGACTAGTTTTAAAGAGTTGAAATGAAACAGTATCTCAATAACTCAGAAGTGGAAAATATTCTTAGGTCAACTGAAAAACTATTCCTGTATCATTCAGTCCGAAGAAGCAAAAATAATGTGTAGTGGTTTTGCCAGCAGGATGATACACAGGGCTCAGTTTCAACAAGAAAAATCTTACTGATTTATACTTTGAAAACAAATCTGACAGTGCTTAACAGGAGTTATTATTTATTAAAACACTTAATTGTCAATTTTATGTTGAAATCTATTCTGTTTTTATTTTTGACTTGATTAATCACAGAATGAAGCTATACTAGCTGAATTGGATGGACACCTGGCTCCTGTGACTGCTGCTGAGTTTTGCACATGGGAGAAAAGTATGCTCATATCAGTGTCAGAAGACAGAACTTTTAAGGCAAGGAAATTGTGGAGATGGACTTAAAGAAGAATAATTTAATGAATATGTGAAGTAATCTTATTTATTCCCCTTTAAATATGCTCTGCGGATTAAGTAAAAAATACCTTTGACTTTATGGAGATAAAGACATTGTTCTTCAAATTGCTTGAGAAATTATTAAAAAAAATAATTGCTCTCTTTTAAACAAACAATGCAGGTTTTGTATATTCAAATCTTTCCACATTAAAATATTAAATTCAGTGATTATTATCATCTGGAAAATAGAAATAAAATATTTTGATCAGTTTGGCTGTAACTGAAGTATTTCAGGTATGCTCAGCTGAAGGAAAACATTTCCTTTTGAGTTTGCTGATATTGATTTGAATTTTCCCTTTTGGGATTATTGGACTGGGTTACTGTATGCAATGATGTACCCTTTCCCTCTTTTCTTTGTCTTGTATGCCTTTGCATAAATTTAGCTAAAATCACTGAGATATCAACCTAAGAAAAGAGGATACTTTGTGTATCCATATCATGTGAGTTTCCCCTATTTCACCAGGGATACTTATCAGTTGAACAAAACCCTTCATAGATGGAAACAGGTGCTGAGAAAATTCTTCCTAAGAACATCACTTTCAGTGCTGCATTTCTCTGTTTTCACCACATGATGGCTGTTAAATGTGTTTTCCATAGATATCTAAGTAGATACCTATATATTTTCTTTTTTTTTAAAATTTTTTTTTTTTTAATCTAAAGGTGTGGGACTATTCTACCAGCCAGTTAATATATCAGTCAGGAATAATAACAGGTAATTTTTCTATTTTTAAATGTATTTTTTCATAGCAAAACCCTCCTATCTCTAAATAATAATTTTTGGTTATTATAGAAGTTTTGGATGGATTTAGTGAAAATAATTCTTGTAGAAAAGGTAGCACTAAACATATTACCTTTAAAGCGAGCAGTAAATAGTTTTTCCTTTAAAGTCTGCATCCCAGTGGATAGTTTTAGTGTATTTTCATAAACAAGTCTGCAAACCATGCCACAGCAGCTTGGGTGACAGGGTGCAGGAAAGCACTGCCATGGCAGCTTGGGTGACAGGCAGTCCAGAGACCTGCAAATGCAGAGCCCTCAGCAGCACAAAGGCTGAGGCACACAAAGATCTGTGCAACCATGAGAACTGCAGTAAAGGTTTTTTCCCCTGTCTTTATAAATAGGAAGGTTCAATTTTGGGTCATGTATTTTAATTAAATGTCTGATTTGTGTCTACTCTAGAAATGCTTTTATTTTTCCTTTTCAAGCAGCATTTCCTTTGCTAAGTCTGCTAATTGATGAAGTAAACAAACAGATTATCACTGGATGTGCTGAGGGACAGGTAAGAATTGTTCATTAAACTCAGTCTCTATGTTAAGGGTAAACTATTATTTATGCTTCTGTCTATAATAAAGTTTCACCAACTGCCAAATTTTTTGAATTGTTAAAAAAAATTTAGTAAGCCTAATTCAGTGCTTTTAGTGTAAACCATAAATGGTAAATAACACCTTGATTACAATACAGAAACTTTTCCCCGAAAAACAGTAAAACTTTTAAGAGCAAAATCAGTGATTATCTAAGAAGAGCACACTGAGAAGCTGTAAATATATCTGTTTTAAAAGAAAAAAAAGGTGAAAAATAGGATTCTTCTATTTTGACCAAAAAAAGAAATGCATGACAATTAAATGGAAGAGGCTATGATTTCAGCATGTGGGAATTCTAAAAAAAAAGTGGTAAATGTGAATATCCATTTCACCTCTTCTTTAATGGTAAGAATATATTTACATTGTTTATTTCCAGCAGTGTTGCTGTTCAGTAATTGTGAAGAAAAATAGAGCTTTAACTGTAGTGGTGTCTAAACCAAGAAAGGTACAAATGAAATTCATGCACATGACCCAGTGAGCAATTACATGCATGTTACCTGTGATTTTTAATTGTGGGAAATATTCTATAAGGAGCTTTTTTAAAAACACATAAACATGAGGGAATTAGAAGTACAGTTCAAACTGATCATTCCTGCTTTTACTAATTTTAAATATATTATCTTTGATTATCTTTAATAATAGAAATACATATAACTGGAGTTCTTGTCCAAGGTGAGATGCCATATACAAAAGTTCACTAATTACATCCATGGTTTAAAATATTTGGTCTTTAGTTTGTATTCATGTAAGCTTTGTATTTAGTGTCAAAACGTTATTGCCATTGCTTTTTCTTTTTCTTGCAGCTTTGGATCTTCAGTTTAATCAGTGGTCACAACTACCGTTGTGTAACACATATTGACTTAAAGAAAGAGCAAGAGAAATTCTGTAACAAAGTGTGGAAATCTGGCAAAGAAATAGGTAGAACAGTGCTCCTAGAATGCTGTTTATGGTATAGTTTTGTTGTTACTGGCTACTGAGTGTGTGCTTTTTTACAGGATAACTTATTGTAAGTGATAGAATTATGAGACTTAGACTCTGGCATGGAATTGTTACTGAAGCTGATATGTAGTTGGGTATTGGTGTATCTGGATGGAATTATGCATGTATGTATGTAATAAATTCTTGGCCAGTGCATTTCTTCATAAAATATTGCATCATGTGCACTATTAAATGTTTAGTTTTTATTGAATTCATTGTCCAAGGCCTCAATGAGAACAGAACCAGTGCCTAAAAATTAATCCCTTGTCAAAGTGGAGTACTATTTCTCAGTTACCTTTAAAGTTTCTGGGATTCTCTTTATTTTTTTGCTCTTTCTTAATTATTATTATTTTTTTTTAATCTATACCAACGCCTTCGTGGTAGTATAGTGGTATAACACAGATTACATGTAAATCTATAGACTGCCCTGGTAACCCCAGGAGGGTGATTCCTTGATATCAGACTGGCTTGACAGCTTTCTTGTTGTGCCTTGGGATGGCCATGAGCAGATGGGCCTTGGTCCAATGGGAGGTGAGGTGCAGACCCCTGTCCCCTCAGCACTGCTGTTTCTTTCTTGGGGAAAGGGAAATCTGCTTTCCCTTGCTTGCTCTTTTCCTGGATCAATGACTGTTGTATTCTTACCTGCCTAGTGGTCCAGCTTCCATAATCCTAAAGTCCTAACCTAAGGAGAAAGATTGCTACATTTCTTGTTATTATTTAAATCTATGGATCTGACTTTCAGGTTTGAAAGAGAGTGATGTAATGCCTGTGTCTAATGCTGAATTTAATGCTAGTATTCTTGAGTGTGAATTACACATGCAGAATGGATTGGAGACTCCTTGGGAACAGTGAACTGAGGTGGATTTTTATCTTGCTTTTGGATTATGTTGTAACTGTAATGTCAAGGGAATTTTTGGGCTAACTGGAAAGATACCCAGCATATTTAAGAATTGTTGGAATATGGCTTTCAGTGTCACTTCTTGAGATGAAAACACCTAAAATCTGCAGACTCATTTTCAGTCCATAAGTAAGATCTTTGGATTTTGTCTCTAGGTATTTGAAAAAAACCCATGTAATAACGAGGAAAGCTGGGTCTTAGGAAATATCCATCTTTTGAAATAGAAGTTTCTTGAATGTGGTCTTAGTTTTTCATGACTGCCACAAATTGTCTCTTGAATTCTGTCTGTTTCCCTTATTTCATAGTATTTTGATAGCTGGTATTGTTGACTTCCTTAGGTGAAGGGCAAAATAATTCCAAGTTTTGCAAAACAGACAACACAAGACCAGAGGGATCAGTGGAAACATCGTTGCCTATCCTCTTAATTGAGCATTGTGATTTTGTATATTTCCATAATGAAGAAAACAAGTAAGCCCTTTAAAATACCACCTAGTATTTGATTCAAATTTATTTTTAGGACTTCCTATCAGTTCTTGGATTATTTTCACTACTAATTTTTATTTCTTGAAAAATGCAGTAGGAAAATCAAATATCGTTTTTAGTGATCTGCAAGTTTTGGTGGCCTACTCTTAGAAAGACAATACACACAAGCTGATAGTTAAAACTGGGTTTTATTCTGAAAAATAATTCTATAAAATGTCATTGAGAATATTCATTGGAGAATCTATTGATACCAACTGATCTGGGAAGATGAGTTAAAAAGTAATTAATAAATTAAATTTATTTTGAATTCTTTCCTAAAGAAATATCTGATGCAGTCACTGGGTGACTGTGTCAGTCTGCCTTCCAAATTTTAATAACTTTTGAACTACATAATCCACTCCAGTCAAACTTGTGTCAGAGGGGCAGATCACAGCTGTAGGATTGATTTGAACAGCAGCACATCTTTAAAGATGACAAGTTTTCTGGCAATAAAGAATGCACCATGTCCCTAGTGAAGCTGTTCCAGGAACTGGCTCATTCAATTTTACTTCTGGTCTGAATTACTCTCTTTTCGTACACAGGCTTTTAGTATGTCAGTGTTAGGCTGGCACTGATAGTCCAGTGCCAGCCACTATCAAGTTCTCTCCTTACCCAGCAAATTACAGCTCATGAACAAGTTACCACTGCTCTTCTGGAAAAAATAGTTTGTACCTTGTAGAAGGCATGTTTTGTGTAATGTTTCTAACATTTGCTTTTGAAAATTTCTGAAACTCAATCTCATTTATTTTTCAATCCCCTTTTAGGACATGGTTGCCTGAAATGGATCCACAGTAATAGATTATTTGAAATGATTTTCTGAATTGAGATAACATCACTCTCCCATACCCACTTGTTACTGCTTCACATTGTACATCTAAGGTCTATTTGTTCCTTGAGCTATCACATTGCAGTTGAAGGTTTAGTTCTGCTTATAAACAACAATGGCCATTAAAATCTTAATATTAATTCAGTTCTGTTATATTTTGGGTTGAGAGTTTTGTGTCTATGAATATTTTCTTCTATTTATTTTATAAAACCAATGTGTTGGTTTTAGCGGGTGCTTCAGATTTGTCTGAACAATTGAGCAATCCCTGATATACTGCTTTTCCTGCCTGCAATGAAAAACAACAATGAAACATTTTTGGAACACTGATGTCCAAGATTAGGCATCTCACACTTTCCTAAGCTTTTAGACAAGGAGGAGTCTCATCACATTGGATTTTATTATTGTGAAGTGGGAGTGAGTTAAACTTCCTGGATATAACAATTTATGGTGTTCATAATAATTTGATAGTGACTATTCTTTGTAAATAATTCAAAGAATTTGCAAATTAAATCAGTCTCTTATTGCTGTAATGAAAATAGTGCAAACCACAAATAAAACTATTCATTTCATGTAAAAGTATCACAAACCAGAAATGAAACTGTCTATTCCAGTCTGCTTCTTAACACATTGACTGTATATATTTAGGGTTTTAAAACTTTTTTAATAAAAATATTAATAAATATTTTTATTAAAAAATAGTACTAAACCACTATGGTGAATTTTTCATACCAGGTTTCAGCTTCATATTTTTCAATATCCTTACTTCAACTCTTGTGGTCTGATTTTACAAATAAAAGTAATAAGTCTACTGACTCCTATTTGGAAAATTGATTAAAATGTTGATGTCAATTTTTATTTATTGTGGCATCAAAATTTTTAGGTTTTTTTGAGAATGACAACTGTTATTTTGCTACAATTATCTTCTGCTTGATACTTCTGGGCGGGTGTTGACTGGAATTGTAACCATTTGTTTTACTATGTGGTGCTTGTAGAAGCTGGATTTCATTACCCAGCTGCAGTAGTGCTGCCACTAAGCAGAGGCTGAGACAGACATTCCGGACTTGCCTGGGGTTTTTCCCCAGTTTGTGCTGGCTTTTCTCATGTACTTTAATTATGTAAAAACATACACTGAATTTCACTGCGTTTTGGGTGTTCATATAAGAGCGGTAAAAGTAAACTATTAATGGATTTGCATCTTGGTTTGAATTTCTCCTTGTGTATACAGTGTTTTTACAGCATCTTCCAACTCTTGGAAACCACAGAAATTTTTGAAGAAAAGTATTTCCTGTGCAGTTTTAGATGTTCCATGAAGCACATGAAATTAAGGATTGTGTTCTGCTCTTAGTTTTCAAAACTTCACCGGTTTTGCTTGAAACTTTGAGTTATAGATTTGGAAAAATAAGCATTAAATTTAATTTTTTTTTTTTTACTGTGTGTTCTTTTACTGTTGTACTAGGACTGGGCAATGAGTATTAAAAAAACCCAATTGCTGTTCGTTGTATAGTAATAAGAAAATCTTCTTTATCCTACTCAGAGATATTTTTCTCCTTGTTTTAATAGATATTCTTCCCAGAATACTAGCTATTTTTGGATAGGAACCTCTACTGGCTTGTTACTAATTAATTTGGCAAACTTTGAATTAGAAGCTGTTTTATCTTACAGAGGTATGTCTATAAGATATATGATTACACCATAATGTGATTGCTTTTGTTATCTGACATAAATAGTGTAAGAATTAGGTTCTAAAATAGCAGAATACAATAGAAACCAAATGTTTTAAAAAAATGCTTTTTCCCTAGTAGTTTACGTATGTTTTCCTTGCCCTGGTGCTTTTCTCGGAAGACATGTTGGCACTAGATCTGGGTAGTGGCTAGCAATGAATTTTTATTCAATTTTTCAGTTCATAATTGTTAAATACAAGGAACGTTATTTTACTCCATTGTAATTTAAGGCTAAGATAGTAGTATATACTCTGAAGACAGTGAATTAGGATAATGTCAAATTAGTATGAGTGATTTTTTTATGTGTGTGTCTTAGAGATAGTTTTTTTTCTTCTGAAATCCAGATATTATTTTATAGCACTTTGTTCTTCTTGGTAAAGATTACAGTGACCTCAGCATTAGGATTGCCAGATCATGTGCATTAACAAGGAAGGCAGCTAATGGAAAGGTGAGTATACAGTAAACATTGCTTTAATAAATGCTAACAGTTCCAGTTATTCACAATAATATTAATTACACATTTTGCTAACAGATTAATGCACAGATTTGTTTTATTTAATGTGAATTACACAGTAATTTCTTTGAAGAGGGTTGATTATTCATTATAGAATCTGCTAGTTTGAAGCTCTCGCAGCTTATATACAGTGTAAAGTGATTAATAAGGAAAAGGTGAATTGTTGCAGTATTCAGGGTGTCTTGAATGTCAAGAATGACTATTGGAGAAGCAGAGGAAATCTTTTAAGGGGGAAAAAAATTGTTATACCTTGTTTCTCCAAAAAAAAAGTTAGGATGTGCTACTTCTGAATCCTTCTAAAGGGTCTGTCAAAACTATTTGGGTTGGGAGAAAATTTCTGTTGAAAGCTACTAAATGTCATTTTAAGAAAATGGAAGGCATCCCTTTCTGTATACTCCAGTTTTGATATTGCACTTTTCCTCCAGAAGTAAGCTCAATCTAGGTTACATATTTAACATAGAAGTCTTTTGCTTTAGAGAGAGATTTTGTTTAAATGCAGCTCTTAGCATGTTCTTAAAATGTTGCTGAAGCCAATCTTTCTTCCATGTGTACTTCTTTTCTCACAACTCTTACTGCAGAATTGTATCTAGTGTAGGTGGTGTTGGAATTTCTGTCACTGTTATGTCTTTAAATTTGTGAAAACACATTTAAGACCATATAATCATATTTTTGAAGGATAGCTTTAAACACTCTACCACTTAATGCTCTTCATGACTAAACCCGTGCATATTTTTGACTAATATTTATAAAATTCAGAAATTCATGCCATTTCTCATTATAAGTGCATTATGTTTTGAGCTTAAATTATAAAGTTAATGGAGTGTTAATTTATGCAATTGCTGCAGGTTTTATGCTTGATCACCTCAATGTTTGAAGATATGATTGCTGTGTTGGAAGTTAACCTTGCTGCATTGGTGAGAACTCAGCACAGTGATTTTATCCCATGTGGAAATGACAAAAGTCTATCAGTTATTGCCAGGTACAGAATAATTAAATGTTTTCTCTCCATGTTGGATGATGGATTTATCTGGCACTAAAGTTTGTCATATGGTTTTCTGCAGTGCTACTTGTTAACATGGTTTGATATCATATATTCATCTATCATACTTTAGTTGTATTTCATACTTTAGTTGTATGTTAGGGAGAACTCAGAGAAGGGTTGAGTTTGGAAGGCACATCTTCAGGTCATCTTGTCCAACCACCCTGCTCAAGCAGAGCCACTTGGAGTCATTTTCCCACCACAACGTCCAAACAACTTTAGAATATGTCCATGGAGGGAAACACCACAACCTCTCTGGGCAGCCTGTGCAGTGCTCAGTCACCTTCACAGTAAATAAGTGTTTCCTAGTGTTCAGAGAGAACCTCCTATGCACATTGCCTCTTGTCCTGGTGCTGGGTTTAGGTCACAGAGCCTGGCCCTAAAGTCTGCCTTACAACCTGTATTGCTGCATGGGCTCATCCCTCCTCTGTTGCAGCTCTTTGCCTTTCACCTTGTTGAGCTTCACAAGGCTGCTGTCAGCCCATTTATGCAGACAATAAATGTTTCCCTGGATAAGAGCATAACCTTCTGCTCTGTAAGACACTCCTCTCAGCTTTGAGTCACAGCAAACATGGTGAGGGTAGACTCTGCTCCCTTATCCAGATTATTAATGCAGATGTTGAATGGATTTATACCTGTGGAATCCTATGGAATGGAGTTATAACATCTGGTTACTCCACTAGTTCCTGCTTTCCAACTAGACTTTGAGCCAGTGATTATCACAATCTGGGGCTGGTAGTTCATCTGGTTTTCAATCCACCTCACCGTGTGCTCGTCCAGACCACAGTTCATCAGCTTCTCTGTGAGGTTCTTGCGGGAGAGAGTGTGGAAATTCTTACTGAAGTCAAAGTAGAAAATATCTATTGCTCTCCTTTCATCAGCCAAGCCACTCATTTTATCACAGAAGTTTATCAAACATGGGTTCCCCTTGGTGAATCCCTGCTGGTTATTACTTTCTTCTCCTTTGTTTCCTTAGAAATGATTCATGAGAAAATGTTGACATCTCAATGATGACAAAACCCCTGCAATAGACACTGAGGTGCAGATTTCAGTGCTTATAATAAAATCTTCAGTTCATATTCACAAATCTAGGATCTAACACGTAAAAGCAATGGTCTGTGAATTGAGTTAGGGCCAAGGCTTGTCTGTGCTGCTGAGTGTCTGAGCTGATAACTGATCCACTATGCCTAACTTGTTTTCATTAAAATCTTATTGCTATTGCACTTCTACACACACACATGCAGAAAAATAACTAAAAAGGACTCCTGGCACCATTTTCTAATCTGACTTTTTTTTCATTGCATTGATCAATTTTTTATGCTTCGTTTTATAACTTAGGTCTACTTTATTGGCAAATTCTCCATTGTGTAAAAGTTTAAAGAAGAACGTGAAAGAACCTTCTAGTAAAACACTTGGTAAGTGTAAACCAATCCTGGAATTAATTAATTAAGTTACATTTTAATAAGAGCAACTGACTTCCAGCTGGTTTCTGCCTAATACAATCAGTATGTAATTTTTTGTTTAAAAGATATATTGCATTATAGTTTTACTTCAGTAGGAAGAATTTTACACTTCTATTAATATTTCATATCATACACATGTAATTGTAGCGGAAAATTATGGTTATAATTTTTTTTTCAAAAACCATTGTCTGAGAATTTTCTGTGGATTTTAAGTGTTAGAGTGTAGCAGATTTACATTTTTGTAAGTTATTCTTTTTCCATAGCATGCAGTAAATTTTTCTGTATAATTTGCCATTTCTTTCCTAACTTTGGCTATGAAATATACCAAACAGATGTTTTGGTATATTTTATTGTTCTGAATAATCTTCTGCCAATACTGGATACTTAGAAAATTAGTTTTTGTCGTAATATTCTACTGCTTAAAAAAAGTGAAGATCTGATGTCCAGTTGCCATTGAAGCAGTTGTAGCTTTTTTTGGTTAGCAACAATAAAGTTAAAAAAAAATTTTAAAAAATGTTTTCATCCTCACCATTTGCACTTATTGTGCCCTTTAGAATGTCAAAGGCAACATCTCTAGGGGCTTATGGTATTTTCAGAATACATCTACAGAGTTTTAGCAAGAATTCCAGGCTGCCTTGGATAGCCAGCACTGACAACTGTGCTGCCTTTGTTGACGTCTCATGATCAGATAGATAAGTGCTGTAATGAAATCCTTTGTCCTGTTAAGGCTGTGATACTGGGAGCTTCTCAGGAAGGGCCTTTTTGTGCCTCATTGTTGCATAAAGAGAAAGGATGGTTTGAAGGGACTTCTACCCTCAGCATAGGTAAATGTGTCCCAATGCATCTGAGTTCTTTCCCTGGGAATATCAACAATTTTTCCCCTTTACAACATTTGTTTAGTTTGTTTCTGCTGGTATGAAATACTCAGTTTGGAGCTAAGGGGTGCCCTCTAGGCTTCCTAGTACAGCTCTGGGCTTTCAGACATTACCCATGACCTGAGCCATGTAGGAACACAAATACTTATAGGTACCCACCAGTCCGCTTGTTAATGATCTTTAGATCCATTCCTTAGTCCAAATATAGGGTGTGAATGTGTGAATACCTTATAACTAGTGCATACAAAGTCTAAGCAGAGGCAGTTAGAAAACACATTTTCTAACTGAAATGAGTGGTGAAAAAAGTGTTTCAGAACAATATTCTTGCTACTTCGAAGTTTAAAGAAGTTCCTACTCATTCATGTTACTGGAGGCGGGATGTTATACAATGTAACAGTTCATATATCTTTCCTTTTCTCAGTAATCATTATGTTAGGGTCATTGGTCATAAATATGTTTTATAACGTAAGGAAACATCAAGTATTTATATTGTGCAATGCTATCTATTTTAACTGTAAAAATATAATGTTAAAACCCCATTTTAATGTAGATTAAATTATTTTCCTACAGGAGTGAAGAACACAGTGAAAGATAAACCATTGGTTTTCCATAATAAAATTAAGTCATCAGGATATACAGCAGCACCACAGTGAGTAGAAATATAACTACCTTTCCTGTCTTTTTGATGTGTAATATTTTTTTTCACATAACTATGTAGTCTCATAACTGTGAAATTAATCACCTGTGAAAAACAGTTATGATGTTATCAAAGAAAAGAGTTTTAAAAACATATTATAAACCAAAACAGCTTCTGGTCATTGGCCAGCTTCCTTTTGAAACCCATACTTGGCCTCCTGATTCTTTCTGGAGAGTCTGACTAGACTCTTGTTTTTTCAGTTTGCAGAAAATATTGTCTGAGAATTTTATTTGTATCAATTTTGACCTTTAGAATCTGCTATTCTACAAATAACTCACAGAAATCAAGGTCCAAACTCAGGCATGAGAATATTAGACATTTATATTGTCATCAAAATGTACCTTCTCTTATCCATTGACATGACCCACAGACATAAATAGTAAGAAGGAAATAGGATTGCTTTAGTTTGAAAAATGCTGTTTCTCCCATGCAAGGTTTAATGTTTCATCTAAGAGTGTCTGTTTTCTCTCTTGTAGAATGACCATGTTTTCTCCAAATACTAACCTGAAAAGAAAAGAGGTATCAAAGTGGAAGACCAGTTGTAAATGGTAGGTAATCTAATGAGTCTGTTAAAGGAGGAATAAATTAATACACATTAAACTAATTAAAAATGCTTCTGTCATTGAAACTTTTTTAGTAAGGATTGCCAAAAGAACTAAAAGGCTTGGTAAATTAGTTAGAAAATTCATCACTGCAGCAAGTGATTTGGTTTATCAGACTGTGAATTAATTTGAGTGCTTCATATAAAAGAAAATATGCATATCTATTTTCTTAGATCAGTGTTGTTAGGAGGAACAAGTGCTAAATATGGTTGGAAGCTAAGTCCCAACTTAGCTCTTTCATGTTCTTAATCTGCAGTTCTAGTCTGAAAAATAACTGAATGTGACACAGGGAGAAGGGATTTCAGATCGTGTCCCTCATTCACCCTTAAATCTTGTTGACTTAAGTCAATGCAAACTAACTCCAATGGATTTAAACGGAGTATGTGTTACAGTACAAATTGACCAGTGGAATCTTTATCACTGGTCACAAAGAACAAATATGTTTCTAAAGCTGGCGTTGTCATGTGAATTTGTGTGGAATGTTAAATGGGGATATTGCACACATTTTTTCTATTTACTATTATATAGAGTCTTTGCTTTATGTAAAACAAACATGACAATAAAGAATGATTGATGCCATAATTTTTCTCATTGAAAAAGAGGTTTTTAAGTGTTAAGAAACCCACTTTATAGCTCAAGACTAAGTATTTGTAAACCTTGTACACATAAGAAGCCTTTACATGAGTACTTCAGATAATTTCAGCTTTGGTTTAGCACTGTTTTATATAGGTTAAGCTACTCAGTATTTTAAATTTTCTGAGGATTTTTTAGTTAAATTTCCTTTTTTAGTTAATATTATATTTTGTTACAGGGTCTTTGTAAACAAGGTAGAGTTTACATTTTTAAATACTTTTGTTTTAGCAATGTGACTTAGGAAATGACTTTTTTTGCCAGATTATGTTAATTCTTGATCTTGTAAATTTACAACTCTTAGTGTTAGTAGTTTAAATATGACAACTTAAAATTAATTTGGCTTTTGCCTTGGATTTGCCATATTTTTTTCCAGCAAATATTTATGTAAAGATGCTTACAATAGTTCCCAAAACATATTTATTTCATAACTGAAATTTTTCCTTCTTTGAAGTAAAAATAAAGAATATCCATTGGAAAGTTATCCTCCAATCAAATATGAGAAAGAGATATCTGTTACTTGTAAACCAACACCAATTTTTTGTGTTCAATATTCTGGTAAGTACAGGCTTTATAAAAAATGCAGTTGTGTCAGTGTGCAGAAAGAAATCAAAAATTTGTTTGGCATGTTTTCTAAAGACTGGGGATTTACTGTGGATGAATTCAAAGGAAACTTTCTGGCAATACTGTGTACTGTTCGACCATAATTTTTTATCTTGCAAAACCATGTAAGCTGTTACTACATAGAGGATTCTGTTTCCGATTTTATGTCTTGTTTCCTTTTGAAATTATTCTTCGACTTTCCCACTACTACTCTTGAAAATTAAGAGTTCTTTCACTAAGGAATTTATTTTCTAACACACTTCCTTAGTTTCATTAGGGTGTACTAAATACTGAAGTTCTGTTTCAAAATACTCATATTTCTTATAAAATATTATTCAATTATTATAAATTGAGATATTAAAAAGGAATTCTTCTGTGTGATCCAAAGAGAGGCATTTTTCTTAACTGCTTTTGATAAATGACCCTTGCAATAGGTTTAGTCAGTTCCAATGTAAATATGATTAAGCAGAAAGCACTTCCTAGATTAACAATCAAGCATTCTACTACATATATAATTATGTCGATGTACACCCTGTAAGGCAAAAAATTTTAAAAATATTTAAAAATTTAAATCTTTGTAAGTATTTTTAGGACAAGAACAACTTTAAATAAAAGCAATTAGATGCAACCAGTAACTTTGCTAAAATATATTCTAACCATTTCTTTTCCCTATAGGGTTTTGCTAGTACATTTTAAATATAAATCTTCTTTTTGTTTGAAGAAGAAATATCTTTCTCTTTTTCTCTTTGTCTCTCACACACCCATGCATGCACACACAGGTTCAAATTTTAGCAGTTTAGCAAAAATTTCAAGGGTTTTTTGAGTTTAAAAATTTTGTTATTTAGAGAATATGTCAGAACAAGAAATGAATTTGCATACAAAATCCTACCAAATTCTGCAACACTAATTTGTGATATTTGTACAGAATCAGTGTTAAAAAAATGAAATAAATATCTGGGGTTTGTTTTGTTTTAATGAGATACATGATTTTTATATGTAGTATGCATATGTTAGCTCCTTTTTGCTTTCAGATGTAAACCGTTAGATGCTCTTCTTTTTAGGGGATGGAGAGCTGCTGGCTTGTGGACAGGCTGACAAAACTGTGCTGATATTCAGTTCCAATCTCACTGATGTGCATACTGTTTTTGCAGGTAAATTTATGAATTACATAATAAAAGAAATGGTTGAGTTTGATCTAAAATGGTATGGATTCCATTTACATCACCCTGATAACAAGAGAGAGGGAGTACTGATGATTCAAGATGTAAAATTTATTTCTCTGATTGCTTAATTTTGTCCTAGAATTAAACTGACTACCAGGTGTTCCCATTTCTCAATTTTTTGTGAGGTAAGAAGTAATCTATGGTGATTATTAAAATTTTCATAATGGTGTGTATTGCAATAATGAAAGAGAAACAATAAAGGAAATATATTGCAATAATAATGCATATTTCAGCAATATTCTGATAGTTTATTAGCCAAAAATGGACTGTGATGACTTGGCAGAAGATGTGTTTGCCTTGAAGCTCCAGACTCCTGGAGAATAACCATTTAAACAAAGAGAGACTATTCCTATGAAGAAATCCACAACTACGAAAGTACATGCATGTGTAAACATGTACGCTTTTAAATGAGTCTTAAACACTAGGCTATGTCTAAATTTCTACAGGAACAATCTGTTAAAATTTTAATAACTGTAAATGTTATGACTTTAAATCAGTCCTGCTAAATGAATTTTCTGTGAAAGCTCATAATGGAAAATGAATGTTTTTTACTAGCTGGCCCTAGCAAGTATTAAAACCAGACTACTTAAAGATATTTTAGAGAATTATTTCTACATAAATAATTTTGACAACTAATTTGTGAAAACAGTTTTTCTTTTTGAGTAATTTTCATTGTATTTAGTGGAAGAAGTTGTGACATTAAGGAGGCAGAATTTCTGATACTATCCTTCTTGCATGAGGAAATTGATGAAAATAAACCTTTTGGACAGAGTAATGGGGTCTTTTTTCTTCTACAACAACAAGTTCTTAAGTTTTTCACTGATTTATTTCATTGATGCCTTTAATCATTTGTGTCTTTTTTTAAATGATGCACAAGTCTGAAAAGCAATGTAAACCACATTCTACTGTGCATGTAGCTCTTTTCAATAAATGTTGAGCTGCCAGGTAAAGTAATGCATGGGATTAGGAACCACAAAGCATTAGTTGCCTGTTTTTTTCATTCACATTGTTTTTCTGTGCCCTTCAGATTACCATACAGTCACCTGTTTATTTTCTGCTTTTGATGCTCTTGTTTTAGAATTGTCATAACATATGCTTTTTCATGAAAAACCATGATGTATTATTCTTTCTTAGAGCTGCAATCAATGGCAATGTAAAATTTTCTTTTTTTTCAAGAAATAGAAATTATATCTATTCTTCTAAAAAAATTCAGTTTCTAGGCAGCGTTAACATCCAAATATTGCTTTATAAGACAGCATCAGAGGAATGGTGTTACAATAGTTTTGCTGTTAGTCTAAGTTATTCAGTCTTGTTCCCTGAAGGGTTCAGTTACATTTTTAAGTAGTTCTGCATTCTTCTTCAGTGATGACTCTTCAGGTGTGTCCTGTAGTGAAGTGCAGGTAATGTTGAACAGCTGTGAAGAGTTACAGTCAGCATGGCCTTTCCAAAGAAGTCTTTTTACAAAACCTGCTGCTATTCTTCTCAGTGTGCTCCAGGAATGGGGAACCTTGAGTAATGCCTGTTTTGAATTTTACTGGGCTCTTTCAAGCCAGCTGGCATATCCTTCACTGTGCTTTGGGACTGAGGGGCCTGGAGAGCAGAGATTCTTAAGCTTTTTGCATGGCTCTTCCAATTTTCCAAACCTCAGATTTTCCTAAAGTTTCTCAGGTTCCTTACTACTTTGGAAAACTGTTTTGTATATTCTATTGTGATTTTTTTTTTGTCTGTTTGTATGTTTGTTTACTTTATTGGTTTTGTGTTTTGTGGGCTTTTTTCTTTAATGGAGGTTATTCAAGACTTCCAAATATTTTTAGAAAATCAGAGCCATTAAATAAAGCTTTGTGTTGTGAACAAAATAAGAATAATACTTACATGTGTATTTGTGCAGTACCTGTGCAATTTTCTGGTGAAAATTCTACAGCTGTTTGGTAATTGGGAATTAAAATATCTCATTTGTAAGACTTTTTGTAGACATATTTCTACAAAATGAAATATCTCAATTACTGTGATATATTTAATAGACTTCCTGTAATTTAAAGCAAACCATTTTTTAAAGATAAAACTTCTGTTGACTAAAGATAAAATGTGCACAAGGGGGCAGCATAAGGATTTTGAATGTTTTAAGGCTAGATGAAATTCATCAGTCTTCATCTGACAAATTGCAATAACATGCATCAAAGTCTGTAAAATTTGATTGGCATATTCTTTTTGACCTTTTTAATCAGCTTCAACATAATGTTAGATCAAATTAATAATTTTAGCTTTTGAATATTGTCTCTGGCTTTTAAAGTGCTTTCTTTGTAAGTTTACAATCTAGTTTTTAACAAGCCATAGAGATGGTATGCTCATTTTATTTTGACAAATATAGTTAGCTCAGTAATAAAAGGTTAAGAAATAAAACAAAGTATTTCAACTATTTTTTATGTTTTAATGGGTTTCCAGACCATATTTAATATAAAATTTCATTTTAATACTCAGATTCTTTTTTCCAGTTCTGAATCTTTGATTAAATTTAGTTTCAAGGATATTTCTTGAAAGTGCTCTTCCAACAACTTTAAAAAATTAGAGTTGGAATTATCTTTGTTTGATTATTAATGAGAGACATTCTCCTGTGGTTTTTGGTGGAAGAAAATTTCAATAGCTAGTTTGCTGTTACCAGTTTTAATTCAACCATTTGAAACCTGTACTTAGAATGTATTTTAATGTTGTGCATAATTGTGTAAAACAATACAAGTAACTCCAGAGACGTTTATTAATACAAGGAATGAGCTTTATGATATTTCCATTATTATTTTTATTAGGTCATGATGGTGCAGTTAACTCTGTTGGCTGGAGTCATGACAGGAAGTGGTTGATTTCTGCATCAGAAGACAGAACTTTAAGGGTCTGGTCAGTCTGCAATAAGGAACCTGCCCTGATTCTGGTAATTGGTAACTTCCATTGATTTGGACACAGAGAGCACTATTTTGCACTTTCATCTACTTCTGTTTTAAAAGCTTTGTAAAAAGAACCAATTTCTAGAGCTACTGAATTGTGACTCCCACTGATATAATGATCTGGATGATCTCCATTGACTCTGAATTAGGTTTTTCTCATGATAGTCTAGGAAAAGAAAAAATCAACCTTATTAAAAAAATCTAGTGGGCATGTCTGGAAATTTTGGTTTTATTGTCTGGTCTGTATGTTGTATTATTTTCATTGGCTCAGCTCTACTTGACTTTAGTCTACTCCCCAATTAAAAAAAAAAAATCAGAGTATGAAGCTAAATTATATTAGATTCAATTGACTACAGATATACTACCAGCTAATTTAAGCAGAATGAAATATTTTTTTTAAGAGTAATAGATAACCAAACTAAGAAGTGCCACTATGTAGTAGTTTAACCTCCTGGCCTATGATCAGGACAACAGGAGACTCTGCCTTAACACCCGGAATCTCAGACAAAAAATATTTATGTTTGAATCTATTCTTAACAAATGCCTTTATGTTTCAGGGTAAAGAGAAGTTCCATAAGACTGTACGCTTTGCACAGTTTTATTTTATAGATACGTTTATATTGCTTTGTTGTGGAGCTGAATTTAATCTCTTAAGTTTCCATCTAGACACAACCAAGGATGACCTAAAACGGTGAGTTCATTTCTCATTAACAGGTCAGTGAAGGTATTCATACAGTTTGATCTGGGATTTTGTGTGTGGTGAGGTGAACTGAGGGGGCAAAAATATTACAGAAGATAAAAAGCTAAACAAATGGTAAAAGCTACTTTCAAAATATCTTTGTTTTTAATGCAAGAACAAAAAGAACTAGAGCTACAACACTGAAGTCTTAGTTGGTGTTTTGAATGGTATGTCCTGTCTGCTGGTGATATTAGACAGCATTGGGCTGCATCCTTAGATGGGAAAACCTGGCTCTTTTCTTCCTCTGTTCCCTTGGTACTTTTGCTGCTGCACAGAAAAACATACTACATACAAGCTTAAATATGTTTAGGAATAGGAGTGCTTTCCTGATTGAGGCATGAACCTGGTATGTGGAACTTCACTGAAAAGTTAAATAATCAGACAGAATTATGTAATAGTTTACTTCCATAATCTGCTTATCTAGTTTGTTTTAGTCATTAATCTTTAGTTTATGGAGATATTAATAAAACAAATAAAAAAGTAACCCAAATTACTACATAAACTTCAATTTCTAAGAGACAAGAATGAGTGTACAGTGTCCATCTCAGTGTGTCCACAACACCTGCCTGAGTTTTAAATGAGTTGCATTTTGAATTGAACATGTACAGGACATATAGCAAATACATTGTGTAAAAAAATTAAATAATTCTTAAATATACTAAAATTTGTCCTTTTTTTTAAATAATGGGTACTCCTCTCTTTTCCTCCTTCTGTTACTTTGGTTCAGTTTTCTCTTAGCTTTTATTTGATGAATATTCAGTTTACTCTTTGTTGATTTGCTTTCTATGTGAAATTCTACCTGGGCCATGCGCTGTGAGGTATTTATCTGTGTAGCAGTCAGCAGTGTAAAAGCAAGATACTTCAACCAATTCAAACAAATTTTCTTGCATTTGGGAACAACTTAACTGTTTTAATCAGCCTTTTCAGCAGGGTAAATTGGATGAAAGGAAATTTCATATTGCCTTCAACAGATTGCACCTATTATATCAGTCAGCTTATTTAAAGTCAGCTTGGGTAGGTTTACCCAAAAATAGAGATAAATCCTTTACTCTTGAAGTCTAGTGCTGTTTATTTTTTTTATTTGAATAAAGTACTTATGGAAACTACAAAAGTTTATTTGATTAAATTGCAAAGCACTGTATATTATCTTCTGCTTCACCATCACTGCTAAAGCAGTTCTGATGTCCATCTAAAAAGATCAGCAGACCATTGTTAGAGAGTAACAACAAAGGCAAAAACCAAATCACTAAGCACTTTTCTTTTGAACAGATCTGGCTGACAACTGTATTGCTTTTGTCAAATGATCTCAGTTTTGCAAACTTTTAGCATTGTTGGAAAGAAACAGTAATGATTCCTACAGCATGTCATGCATGGACTTTTGCACTTTCATTAGACAGACGTGCTAAAATGCAAGTATAATATTAACTGTTACACAGGAATTACTTTAACACTGTGCAGACAGTGTCCAGCAATGGCTAAAACCCTGGTGTGTTATCAATGCCGTTTTGATCTCAAGTCTAAAACACAGCACCACACAAGCCACTATGAGGAAATTAACTCCACCCCAACCAGACCCAGTACAGTTATTAACTCTGTATTCCTTATGTGACTTCTATGAAAATCACACTCTTCTTGGCCCACATATCCATATCCATTGAGTTCTGTTTTCTGTTTGCTGTAAGAATGGATCCATGTTGCCTATGTGGATATATTTCAGTAAACAGAAAGTTCTAATTATATTGAACAACAACACAGTTTTGTGTTGTGTAATATAAAAAAGTCTGAAGCCATTTTAGAGGTTTTGGCATGTTTGCCACCTCTGCATGGAGCTGGCAGTTAACCCACAAGACCTTAAAGGATTTTGTGTATGTTGGGAAGCAAAATTTCTTTGGTAGTGTGTGATCAGCCCCTTATTCCCCTCCCATCTAAGTGCAAATTATTATTTCCTCACTATTTTCATTCTTTCCTCGCTGTTTTCTTCTCATTTTCTTCCTGATTGCCCTATCATCAGCACATTAAATGCTACACTAAAACCAGTGGCATATCTGCTTTCTGAACATAGGTACTTTACAGATTTTTTCTCAACATTTTCAGTATACATACAGGATTATTTTATGTTTCATCTTGATGGAATATCAATTACCTCTATATGAATGTCATGGGTTTTTTGATCCAAAAGAGTTTGGTTACCAAGCTTTTTAATAGAGTTCAACCATAAGACAAAAGGTCTGTCACTTTAATTTTCAATAATGAAAGAAAGCATTTTGATTTATGGTTCCAGTGGGAGTTTACTGGTGACTACAAATCACAATTTATTTCATTAACACTAACATTAATTTGATATTCTTTGCAGATACAAACAGAAGAGTGTTTGCAAATTGGTACAGAAATTTCCCATGACTTCAACAATGGAGATTACCAGCCTTTCAGCAGTAAATGAGTTCTATTCTTGTATCCTTTGTATTTCTTATTTTCTTTGTAGTTCTTTGGACTTAATGACATAGACATCAGCTAAAGTAAGTAGCATTTGATTATTTACTACACCTTTTCTATTAAAGTAAAAAAATTGTAATTTTTTGTGATGAACTTCATCCTTAGACATAAATTTTTAGTGCTGTAAGATTTTTGGTGTTGCTCAGAGCAATAAATACAACAGAGTTTATATATATACATATATATATATGTATATCTATCTATCTATCTATCTATCTATCTATCTATCTATCTATCTATCTATCTATATTTTTTTTTGTCTGTCTATATGCTTTTGTTACTTTAGATAAGTTTAACTTTAACAAAGAGAACTGGACAGATATTGTACTTACAGCTGGCAGCAACCGAGCATTGGAAGTTTTTGACCTCAATGCAGGCTGTAGCACAGCAGTGATACAGGAAGCTCATGTTAGATCAGTCCATCAGATCTGCCAAAATAAGGTATATACTTTATTTAATTTGATTTGTTGTACCACTACAGTATCATCAACAAAGAAATCAGAGGCTAAAAGTAGAATTGATACTAATCAGTAAGTTTTTTATATGTTGGGGAGGATGTGCAAGAACATGCATCTGTGTGACAGGTCCATATAGATTTCATTTGTTTTCTAGTGTAAAAGAGGGAGCAGTGAGACTGGTTGAATGATCTTGCTATTAGGAAAGTGTTTATTGTCATTTATTACCTTTTTCCTTACTTGTGCTAGACTGTAATACTGTAGTTCAACAGGAATTTTTCCTTGTGTAAGTGTTCTCTTCTGAAGCTCAATTTAACACTGTGTGATTTATTCTGAAACTTTGGAAACAGCAACCAAAAAAAAAAAATTCTCAGTACTACAATAGAATAGATGACTTAAACCCCCTCATCCTTGCTCTTCTTTTTTCCTTGAAGACTGATTTGAGTGTTTGTAGTTTTTATGGTACCATATGTTCTGGAATGCCTGCTGTGTTAGGTCTGGTTGAATGTGGTGCTTCATTCCCAGTTGGAAAGTCCTTGCTTCTGTGGGTTTAAGACAGTTCCTTGTTATTACTGTTGTAGAACTCTTTGTGGGTTTTCCTTATAGATGTGATCTGGTAAAACACTTAAAATTGTGCTATTTCAGTGCTGTTTGTAACATATACAGGATTAAACTTCTGGCCTTTCTTTTTGCTGGGTCAGCTTAGTGCCTTCAGGTAATTTAATCAAGGAAAACTTTAAAGCTGTGGGTAAGTACTCAGGAAAAAAACCCTAGATGTATGTGTTACAGCAAAGAAAACTGATCATTTTGGGGAACAATTATACATCAAGGGTCTCTGGATTTTTTCAGTTATATAAAACTAATACTTTGGAGAAGTCAATAGCAAAATTACGCATCAACTATTTTATTACATTGGATAGTTTAAATTTATTAGAGCAAATATAACTCTGCATTTTCTTTAAGATGATATGCTAAAATATTTTATAGATTTATAAAAATGTGCAGAATGTTGTGTGTGCATACTGCATGCTATTTAAAGTGTGAAACACACTGGAATCTAAGATACTCCAGTGATGAGACCTGATTCAATGGAAGCAAATCTGTGGAGAGAAACAGTTCATGCTGAAATCCAGTGCCTACACCCCAGAATTTATGAATGCTTTTCTTTGGACTATTCCTGGTCTCATTGTGTGGACTAAATACTCATTTTTGATTGCAGTATATAGATATTCTTAAAGTGTATTTTCTAGTTTAGATTCATGCAAATCAGTTCTCATGTTCCAAGACTGTTTTGTGATTCCACATGGAAAATAGTAAGTGGGCATACCCATAAAATTTACTCTTTAAATGAATAAAAAAGAAAATCTATTTTGAGGGTCGTGGAAGATAATAGGGAAAGTATGTTCTGATTATATGTGAGAGAAACCTGTTAGCAAATTATGAAATATATAGGATATCCTAGAAACCTAGATGATCAGCATGATGTTCTCTTATTTTTAATTTTAGACAGAAACATCTTTAAGCAAGTATATATAATTTTCCATGTAATGACTTTGATTTTAAATTGTTCTTTTATTCTCTGTTCTAGAGGTTGTTTGCAATTGCCAGTATGTGAAATTCATCTCAACCTGCAGTGTGTTGATTAAGCTTATTTTAACAGTCCCTTGCTTTTTACACTGAATTTTAAGAGACATAGTAAAATGAATTGATTGAAATATCAAAATAATCTTCCTGTCTTAGAGCTTAGGAACATCTGAGATACCAAAATAGATGGTAATTTGAGATGGGACCACAAAGATTCAAAGCTTTAGTGTTAATAATATGTTTGTAATGCTGCAAAACATATTATTTGAACAGGAATCTTTCGTTGTGAGCCACAAATATTTGGATGGTATTATGTTCTGCTAGCAGTTATAGAGTACACTCATTTTCACAGAAACAGCAAAAAAATCTGTTTTCTGTTCAGACCCTTTCGTTTCAAAATTCATGGGTCCATTAGTTAGGAAGTCTTGATGTGAAGTTTGAAAAATGTAATGGTTAACTCCAAAGTTTCACTCAGTTAGCATTTTCCTAATCATAGTTACAATGTTAGGAAAGTATAAGATCACTGGAAGATGTGGAGTGCTTCTGATTTGTCTATTGATCGATGCCTTTAGCATAAGCCACCTGCACTTCTTGAAGGACAAACATGGTGCTTGTATGGAATTAGTGAAGGAAAGAGGGATTCTGTAGAACCATATCCTCCTTGAGGCCAAATTTTATGTGAAGGTTGCAATGTAGTTAGTCTAGAGAGAAGTGAGAAGGGATTACAGCGGCAAATGAGGAGGCTGATGGGGCAGAAGAAAGGGATTTGTCTATCAGAATGAAAGGCTAGTTTATAGACTGTGTGAGAATATGCTACCTTTTGCATCAGAGTCTCATAAATAATAGATTAGCATAAATTGATGGACTGTAAAAACACAGAGTTATAAATAAAATTCAGCTTGCATATTATTCCATCTAGTTTATATTTTCTTGTCTTCCATATCAATATTCAGTGGCGAATGTAGTTGGAAGATACAAGTATATGTATTAATAAAGTATATTGCTGACAAAATTTCAGGGCAGAGAAGGAACGAAGGGTTTGCACTTCTTACTTTTAGTTTTTTACTATATTCTGTGTATTCTATAGTAAAGGAGTAATGTACTAAGTGAATGTGTATTTGTCTGTAAAACTTTTTATTTTGAACTCTGTGACCAGTGATGACTGAAGCAAGGGACGGTGAGCAAATAGTTCAAAAGCACAAAAAAGGGTGCTCGGTAACTTTCAATGGATACTGTCCTTTGGACTCCTACTGTCTTTGTCTTTTGCATTGCTTTTTTTTTTTTTTTTTTTTTTTTTTTTTTTTTTTTTTTTTTTTTTTTTAATAGTTATACAGAGCTAATGTGAGAATGTGTAGACTTTGTTGGGAAATGTGTTGCACAGTACATTTTAATTCATCTCTTAGAGCAAGCTATGCACCAGCTTTCATAATGAATGGAAGATTCCTGGCAGTCAAATACTGATTGCAGGAAATTACCTTGAGGTTTCTGTGATGTATTCAGCCAAATCAAGAAAGTGAATGGTAAGGAAAGGAAAGAATGAGTTTTAACTGTTTCCGTTTGGTTCCCTAGAGAGGGAAGTTTATAGCCAGCAAAAAGGGTGGGATTTGCCAATATGGATGTTAACATATCAGAGGTTTTAAACTGGATTTAATTATTTAAAAGTATGAAGCCAAAATTAGTCTTGTGATGAATGAATGCAATTGCTACTGAAGTCAATGGAAACTGGACACTTAGCCCAGGGCTAACCACGTCTTATAATTAGTTGTTGAACTAACCTTTGCTCCCTCCATTTCACTGCCCTTATTTTCTTCTCTGAACATCCCATAATGTTTTGTGCAATCACAAAAAGATCTTCCTCTTCTTCATGTGGTGGATTCCACACCCTGATTTTAGTAATGCCCATCAGTCTATGACATGCCCCAAACAGCCTGTCTCACTGACCGTGCTGGTGGGTGTCACCCCTGGACCAAAGGGCTCATGGCTGTCCTGGGACAGCACTGACAGGAGTTGAGGCCGTGCTCCACTTCTCTGACTGGGTTATGGGACTTCCTCCACATGCACACTTTCCTCTTTGCTCCTTTGCGTGTGTGCAGCTTTTTTTTTTTTTTTTTTCACATAACATAACAAGTATTTACTGGTTATTTCTTAGATGGATTAAATTCTCCACTGAGAGGGTGGTTGGTCGCTGGACCAGATTCCCCAGGGAAGTGGTCCCAGCACCAAGCTTGTCAGACCTTGAGGAGCATCTGGACAGTGCTCTTAATCATATGGCATAATTCTACAAGGAGCAGGGATTTGGACTCCATTATTCCTATGGATCTCTTCCATCTCAAGATATTCTATGATTCTATAAATAATTAATGGCATGAGAATAGTTACCTGAAACTGATTTATTGTTTTACAGGGATCGTCCTTCAGCACTCAGCAACCTGAAGCTTACAACCTTTTCCTGACCACAGCTGCAGGTGATGGCATAAAACTGTGGGATTTAAGAACACTGAGGTAAGAATGAATTAGATACCTTGGAATAAAAAGCCATGCTTCTTCTTAATTCAGAATTGTCATACTTGGTCTTATATACCAGTAGAAATTTGGATGAAATTTAGGAATCTGAACTACAGGCTTATTGAAGTTTACTAGTTTTTAGAGACCAAACAAAGTGCTCTTTCTTCAATTATGGTTTGTTATGGGGAAGCTATTAAATATTTAAGATTTATCACCTATGCTTACCCATCTTTGTAGATCTAATCATATATAATAGTGCACTGAACTGAATGCTAATGGTATTTACAAAACAGCATGCCATTGCTGCTAAAAGAAGTGAAATCTATGATCTATCTTTTAAAATATAAGCCAATTGCAATAACATTTTTATAAACCATGTATGAACTGGTAGTGCTGTAAGTTTGCATGACACATTACCATAAACTCAGAATTAAATGCTACACTGTTTCTAAACACCTTTCAGTGCTGGGAAAGCCTCTGAACAAAGGAATAGAACATCAAGGAGGGAACATTGCTCAGAAAAAGTAATAACTGGAGCAAGCTCTGTTGTGTGGGCCAAAAGAATTATATTTAAAAGAAAAGGGGTTTGGGCAGGAGGATGTTTAAGTTTTAAAGAATAATTTCCCATTTGCTTTCTATGTATGTAAGCATATCTATGGAAAAATGTAATATAATTTTTCTAGTATTGAATTTTCTATTTGACCAATGCTTAATGAGCTTTTCATTTGTTTCCATCTTTCTGTGGTAAGAATACATTAAATCTATAGGGGGCATATGTGTTCTTTCCGAAATCATTGCTGTATTACCTTCACTCAATGCCAGAAAGTAATGAAACTAGAGACTGCTGGGATTGGAATATGTTACCTTTTTATGTTTTTCTAATAAGCTGCTCAAATCATGTTGTTGAAGAGTAATGAAAAAGTAGAAAGCTTTTCACAGGTCACTTATCTGTCTCTTTGTTTCTAAATATTAATATAAGTAAAGTCAGTGAATGGTAAAATTGTTAAAGTGTAAAATCTGGGTAATCAATTAAATGACTATGTCTTGAGAAGAAGGAAATAATTTATGATGTTCTTGCCATATATTTAATTTGGCTAGGTCAGTGTATTCTAGTGTCTGCTGTGTTCTATTGGCAAAGCTTCAAAAAAGTAGTTCAAGTCCTTAATGACAGATATTTTAAGGGTGCTTGTGAGGTACTATGTATATGTGTGTGTTTGTTACACATTACACAGTGATCAGTAGTGTTAAATCCTGTGGAGAAGAAATAGAAAAACAAACTTATTTGCTTTTCACTTGCTAGTGATTTTCAAGGAAAAATAGAAAAACAAACGACATTTTTTTAAATGAAATTTTTTGCCATTGCTCAGACCAGAGACTGAGTCTTCTATATTTTAAAATCTGTTCCTGAGTTCTCAAAAGGTGTAAAGCTGTTCAGTTTTTCCTATGTGTTCACCAGGTGTTTTTCACATAAATAAATTTAAAATGTCTAGGTTTGGAAAGCTCTGTTGGAACCTGGAACAAGTCTCTGCTGAAGTGTTAGGTCTACTATGGTTACACAGACTGAAAACTTTTGCTTATTCTTTTTGTTGATAGGTTTTGTCCAATCAAATCCAGTCCTTCCCTTGTACTGTTGAGTGCTTACAGAGAGATTAGTTCCTAAAGAACCTTATGGTGGGCCAGTACCTTTAATCTCTTAAAGTTGTTGATTTATAAAGTTCATGCATCAACAACTGTTTCCACTCCCTCTGGAATGACCTGTCTTTGTTTCTGCTTTGGGTTTGCCAGAATAGGGTTTGTTTAATGAAATCTTTGTCCAGTGTTCTTGAAATATAGAAAAGGTAAGTCCACCTTCTCATTTATACTGTTTGCAGTGTTGTGGATAGTAACACTAACTACAAGATCTCCACTTTATTGTTTGTTGATTTCGTTCTAAATATTTTCCCTAGAGGTCCACAGTGAAAATTGTTTTGCTTTTCTTTAACCTGATTGTTGCCCTTGAGAATTTATCCATTGTTACTTTATTTAAAAATTCTGTAAAGTGCAAAATTTTTATGAAATAAGGGGAAAAAATCCCTCCATCACAGTGCTCTTCAAAGCTGCTGTTGAAAGCTTGGGAAATAATTTGCAGAATAACTGCACAATGTCCTTGGACTTTTAGGGGTTTTTTTGTTCAGTTTCTTTGATGATGGTTCCTTTTCATATGACATGCATTCTATTTCTCACAACTGACTGAGGAATTATAGCAGGATGCTCAGTTTCTGTCTTGATCTGCATAGATTATATGTTTAAACAGGTTAACCTGGCCTACAGCTTTATAAGTTTTGAATATATTGATATTTTTGCACTGAGTTCTACTAGAATTTCGCTATCCAACATGTGTTATCAAACTACAATTTTCTCTCAGTGAAAAATCATTTAACTTTTCTTATGTTTTTGAATTTGGTGAAATTATTTTGCAACTTGAATTTTCATCATCTTTTCTGGATAAAGTTGTGAATTTGTCTGTCTCTTTCACTACTGATGATCTGGAGGCATTCCAAGATTCCTTCAGAGAGTGCCAGAAAGTCTCATGGGTTCCTCTGAAGGTGGTACAAGAAAAGACATTTTAACTTTCTGATGTTGTCAGCCAACCTCACACAGCCAGGTCATCTTGCCAATAAATGAGGGAATCTTGGACACTGCTAGTGGCTTTTGGATTTACTCGGAATTCTGCACCATTTGCTTTGAAATGCATGGATATGTAAAGTTTCATCTGAAGATTTTGAGTATTTTTATGTTACTCCTGCATTCTCCTCATTTATAACTAAAGCTAAGAAAAGGCCCAGATGATCTACAAAACAGACTTAGGAATAAAGAAGCAAGGAAAATAGTTTTTCTTGGAAGAAGAAAACTATGGCTACTCTTCTTCCAGGTTAGGATAATGAACGAGACCTTATGAATACATGCTTTAGAGTAAAATAATGACCTTTGACCAAATTCCAAGACATTTTGAAGAACAATTTAAGTCTATATTGTCTGAAAGAATGACTACTTGGAGGACAAGTAAAATTATTTTCTCTTGTGTTCAAGGGGAAAGCATTGAACACAAGAGTTAGGCTGAGATGCTGTGGAAATCTGAATGAGAAGAACATTATAGTCACCAGGTTCAGGATTCCCAAAAAAGACTCAGAAAAGCATTTAATGATCAGGAGATAAAAAAATTTAATGCATTCTTACATTTTTGAAGGAGCTGAAGTGTTCTTTGTGATGAAACCTTGGAGACTCATTCATCTGTAAGACACAAGAAACTACCATTCTTTCTCATACTGCTGTGTTTATTGAATGTATTATGGAGACATTGCTACTCTTTTTGGAGTCAAGAATCTAGCACTGATTTATACTCAGCTGTACCTGTTGTCTCCACCAATTAAATTTAATATCTCAGAAAAGTCTGAATTGGAATGACTCAAGTTTCTGGGTCTTTTAGACTACAAAGGCCAGATATGTCAGAAAATTCCAATACACTAAGCCTCTTTGTCTGCCAGTCCTGCCTCTGTTTAGTGGCTACAAGCATATAGGGCAGTGAGATGTACTTTGGCATCCCAGTGCTGTAAAACCAATGCATAGAAAGAATGTAGAAACTTAGGAATTAATGAACATTCTATTCCCTAACACAGCAAACTCATAACAACAGGAAGTATCAGACTAGACTAAATACCAGCTGCTTTAATATGTTCATATATCACTTAAATTTCATATGACAGTTTTTAACTCTGCTTTACCAGTATGGATCCTTTCAATTTCTCACTTCCTCCCACTTGTAGGTTAGATAATTCTGTGCTTTAAATGTCAAGAAGGAAGGAAATCCCTTTCATTCATTCTGTTAGGAGGAAACTATAAATGCATAGTGTTTTGCTCTTGACTTTGTTAAATGCATTTAGAATATTAACTAAACACTTAGTAGCACCAGCTCATGTTCACTAGCAAAGTTCCTGAATGCAGGAATTCATAACTGGTGGATAGTGAGAAAAACTGTGTGTCCACTTTTCTGCAGCTTCTTTTTCATGGTTCATTCCAAGGAGTCCATTTCCTCAAGACAAGTTTTAGAATGTGAAGTAGTGTAAAATTCTTCCTCAAGGCAGATTTCAGATCCCTTGTAAAGCTTTTAGGCATTTATGTGAACCTTCCTTGCTCATCAGTAAATTATGGCTAAAGCCATAATGCAATAAAGCTTCAACCCTCTTTGTGTAAGTGTAACCTCACTTGACCTCAGATTTTCAGATGCATCTTTACTCAAGTTACAGGCTGCACTGTGATGACCCTCACTGCACCAATGGGCCTTAATTGCCCTGACCAGCCTTGGAATCTGACCCATGCACTCCCTGCTCCTTGCTTCAGGCTGTAGAAGTCTGTAGAAATGTGCTGACAGAAGCCTTACGAAGTGCAGCAAAGGGAAGTGCAAAGTCCTCTTGGCACCAAACACAACCCCAAGGCACCAATATATGCTGAGGGGTGCCAGTAGTGGAAAACAGCTTTGCAGAAAAAGGCACCAAGATGAACGTGAGCCAGAATGTGCCCTTGAGACAAAGAGGGCTTATGACGTCCTGGGCTGTATCAGGAAGAGTGTTGCCAGCAGGTTGTGGGAGGTGATACCTCCCCTCTGTTTAGCATTGATGAAGCCACACTGGCTCTGTGCGAGCAGTGAGGTTGGATAAAATGACCTCCAGAGCTGCCTAACAACCTCAACCATGTTGTCACTTTGTGATTCTATGGAAATAGCATTTTTTCTTTACTTGCCACAGAAAAGGTAGGGTATGGGAGACATGCTGGGGGAGCTGATGTGATATTGACTAAGAGAGCAAGATGTACAATAACAGCAGAAATTGAAAATTAATTTAGAAGGCAGGAAGGGGACAGTTGTGCTATGCTGTCAGATATTGAAGTATGCTGTTGAAATATGCTATTTGCTACTGAAGTAGCCATTTTTCATCTCCTGAAATAAACCAAAAAGGCAGTGGGTGTTTATCAGATCCCAGTGAGGACTTGAGGGATATTGAACTACTTGTACATACTGAATTGCTTCAGTGGAATACTCAGCTGCATGATAATGCTTTGATGTATGATCCCAGAGAAAATTAGTTTCACCTTCTTTCAGCCTCTGAAAGAATTTGCCAATTGTATGAAGATAGTATTAGACATTAAGACAATATCTCCAGTAGTGTTATGATGCTGTGCAACTAGATCATAAGCTCCTCTGGCAACATATTTTAGCAGAATTCCCTCAGCCACAGGGAACTCATCTCATATATTTTCATACAATTGCACTTTGAGAGCTTAGGGTCAGACATGCAGTTTGAATTTTGAGATACTTTTCAGTTTGCATCTTTACTGTGAACTAGCTGCTTGACATCATCCTAAGCAAGATACAAATATACACATACTCAGAATTTGATTACTTCTTGGTTTCTTCTGAACATAAAAATTCCATGGTTTGCCATCTTTTTTTTTTTTTTTTTTTTTTTTCTCCCTCTCCTTTGGAGCCTTTGGTTTGCCATCTTTTTTTTTTTTTTTTTTTTTTTTTCTCCCTCTCCTTTGGAGCCTTTGAGTCTAGTTATGCAGATTCTGAGGGATAAAAGAGTGTCTGGAGTTCCTCCAAGTTTGAGTCTGGAGGTGCATGAAAGTATAGAGGATGGGGAGCACAGGGATGTGGTCCCTGCTGGGTGCTGTGGTGAAAACACTGGCAGCTCCTATGTGAAGGGTTTGGTGTTTCAATGAAATGAAATCCATGTGTACCGTACATCTAATGTAGCTACTACTACTGTCAAGTTGTGCTCACATTTTGCAGAGCTTTAGTAGATCTGCTGGTACTGAAGAGTTTGTGAACCAAAGCCCTGGCACAAAATAACAGAATACAAATGAAAGTGGTTTAAAAAAAAAGAATAAACTTTCATTTGCATTTTTTTAAAATGCATCAAGTAGAATGAAATGGACTTCTTTGTGTATTCTCTTATTTGTAAAGAAACACTCATTCCAGTATCTTTCTCTTCCAAAGACAGAGAAAACTAGTACATTTTTTTCTAATATTATTCAAGTTTTTTTGCAACATAAAAAGATACATGTTTTGGAATGTAGACTAAAAGATATACAATGGAGAACATAGGGAAAACTCGGCTGTTTTGTGTCCCATGCAATTACCAGATGTTTGTCATGGTAACCCCTGAAAAGCTCTGACCAGAAAGCATTCTTAGGAGGCTGGAGAGCATGCCAGCTGGCCACGTAAAGCCTGCAATATCCAAAATAATTTGGATCACCACCTGTTGCTACTTAAAAAATAGAATAAAAAAAATTGCCTGAAAGAAGACAATCCCTAAAATTAGCTAAAATCATACACATAGTATCTATCTAATAATTCTATGGTTTTTTGTCCACTTTTTTTTCCCATTGCTGCGATAACTGTAGATATCTGGAGTTAATAGATTGAGTAATAGAATTTGTACTTAATTCTGTGAAAAGTTTAATTGGAATAAATTTTTTAATGTCTTTTTAAAGTAGGATTTTGAGAGGTTGGAGAAGTAGCTGAACTTGTAATGGAACATATATCCGGATATAATGGAAAAGTTGAATGAGAAAACAATTAAGAGAATAGAAACCAGGTTATTGGATTGGTTATTTATATATTGGTTTATATATGTGTAATCAAATAATTGGTTATTACTGTGGCTGCACTAGAACAAGGGAAAGGGCACTATCCTGTGACTGAGACATTGCTTTATACTGCTGTGATATAGCTGAGCAAATATCAGTGAAAACCTTGGAATCCTGTAAGTTCTTATGTATCTATTTATACATAAAATATTCAAGTTATTGTTCACAAATGCAGAGGAGTTTCTTTTGAAAAGAAGTTTTTTGCAGTGTTTTATTTGGAGGCTTTTCTGTGAAGAAGACCCCCATTGAGGAGATTGTCTTTTACAGGCCCTGACAATGAGGTCTTAGACATTTAGAAGTAGTCCTGATGATGAGTGCTCTACTCAAAGAAGAATGGTGAACCTGAAGACACCTTCGGGAGGGACAGTGGACATGAATTTTATTTTTCTCATGAAGACATTTCTTTCACTTGATGCTGATGTATCTTACAAATATAAGATTAGAAAGATTTTTTTCCCCCAAATTCTCTTGGAAAAAAAATCTCCCTGAAATTTGCAAACAGTGCAACTAGGACTTGAGGCTGGGTTGTAGGAGAAGTTTACACAATAAATGATATGTGGAAGCCTAACTGAGGAGGAAAATGCTGAGGAGACTGAAGTAGCTAGTACTCTCCTTTTCTGTCAATAGGAAGCTTGAACAGAGGCAGGTTATTCAAAAGACCAAATGTGGCCATCGGTTACTGAAAGTGTCTGAATATTCATGCAAAAAAACTGAAGCTGAAGAATGTTTTTACATCTTAGTCACAGTAATTGGCTGTCTTCATAAATTGCTTCTCTTGAACTGTAGTGTTAAGTTATTTTAGCAGTTTTAGGATAGAATTTGTCTGAGGTGAAGTGTCTGGTTACTGTATGCTCAAAATGTTTGTTAATATCAGTAGTTTTGTTATACAGAATACAGTAAAGTTCAGAGTTAGGCTCCATAAAATTATGTATTTTCATGCATTGAAAAATGTCTCTTTTATGCTTCAATAAATGATAGCAATTTCTTCAGTCACAAATTAATATTTTTGTTTGTGTGTCTGTTTCACCTGGCTGAATGAAACTAACTTGGCATTTAGTGCATTCTTATACATGCGTGTCTACAACAGAACAATATGGTATAAAAATCTAGAGCTTTCTGCACATAGGCTCAGTCTGTTGAATTTACATAGCTTCTGTGATTCCACTGGCCAGGAAAAAGTGTATATCACAGGAGTTGGCAGGAGATTTTACTATTTCAAATTTGTTCCTGGACTAGTGTACATTAAAAAAAAAAAAGAATATATGACATCTGCATTATGGTGAAGTATATGAATTTGTTTTGTAAGAAGGGTAGGTTGACAGCATTCATAATAAAGACAAAAGAAGAATGTAGGTTATTATAAGTCTGTTTTAAAATAATACCTCAAAGGTATAAAATTAAACTCATTCTGAAATGAGGTATACATATGTAAATGATAGCTCTGAATGTTGTTGAAACTTATATTAAAATGTCTTTTAATATTGAGGAAACTCTGAATAATTTTTTTTTAACATTTTTTTTGTGGTGATTGCAAAGCTATCATGGTTCTTTACAACCATGTGGTGCTTTTTAGGTGGATATTAGTCTTCATCTCATTAAAAAACATTAATTTTTTAAATAGCCCAAGTGTGCTCAGCTATTTGAAACTTACTCTACAATGTTTCTTGCAATATTAGCATGAAAAGAAGGAAATTAATTCCTTACCTTGTTTTAAAATCTATTCCTTCCTTTAGGCTGTTTTAACACAGATAGGTAAGAAGTTATCTACAGTTATAAGACACAGACAGAAAGAGAGAGAAAGATTTCACTTTGGAATGTCGTTTGGATATTGTCTTTCTTGACTTACCATATACAATAAATTAATGTATGGAGTAGAAATGTAAATACGCAGCAAAGGTTAAATATTCAGATTTGGGAGTGAGAAAAGCAAGCCATAATTATTTATGTTATGATTACACATACTGCATCTTCATTTGATATAAATGACTTGAGGGAGATTTATCAATCTTCATGGGGCAGACTTTCACAACACCTTCCCCTTAGCTAACTGATAGGCATCACAGCTCCTCATTTCTAATTATTAATGATGTTTCTATCCCTGGAAACTAAACAAGGCCAAAGCCTGGGTTTGGTCATTGTCCTGGTGCAGTTTTGCCTCTTCATTTTATTTTTAGTCATTAATGTTCTTTAATGTCTTTCAGTTTTGACAAAATCCTACTGCCGATATATTTAAAATGTAATTTGTGGATGTGCCTTAGTGAATTTTTAGACTAAGAAAAACATGAGACCAGGAGGATTTCCTGAAAATGGCAGTAAAAGAGGTAATTTTTAGTTGGTGTAAATAACACTGAAACTGCTCTGTAGGTGTGAACGGCGTTTTGAAGGGCACAGTAGCCGCTGCTATCCATGTGGAATTGCAGTGTCTCCCTGTGGACGCTTTATAGCCAGTGGATCAGATGACAAATGCGTAAGTAGTTTTTGCTTATTTTCCTCCTATACTATAAGAACTACTCATATTGTACCTAAAAGAGTCTATTCAGAGGATTCTAAGATTGATCTTAATGTGCATTACTGGGGTCTATGATACTTTCATATAGTTTATTCACATGTAGCAGTTACATATGATTAATGATTATTTTGTCTGAAAAATCCCAGAGCAGCTAAATCTTAGTGCTCAAAATAATCGTTGAAAGATTGTTTCTATAGGTTCTCATAATTTGACTCTGAATTGTCATGTGCCATCGAAGATGAGGAGAATGGTGTTCCCTGTAGCATAGCTGTATGTGTTATATATATAGCTGACCACTGGGAACTCTGTAGCAGATGCAAATTAATTTACTTAAGCTCCAAAATACAGGGTGATTAATCTTTTGGTATGGCTTTCTTATGAACCAATCAGCAGAATTAAAAATGAGAAGTCATTCAACTGTAATTAGAACTTTCTGGACCCTTTGTGTGTGTGTTTTGTCCCCAGACAGGTTCTCTTTTGAATCAATGTCAATCATATTTAAATTATTTAGAAATGAATCCTGAGTATATGTATATTGCTACCTTTTTGAGTTTGCACCTAATTTTAATTCAGTAATGCCTGCATTGTTGGCAGAAGGTTTGTTTGTGAAGGGATGGATGATTGTTAACTTGTACTGTAGGCCTTTGAGACTGGGCTGGGGTCAGTTCATTGCAAACACATCTTTTCAAAACAGCTGGGTAGGAATGCTGTTTAAATGTATTTTGGGTATTTGTAGGTTAATCATCAGAACATGACATAGAGTTTCTGGTCAACTTCAAATTCAGAACAGGAGGAATTTACTCTTCTGGCTAGTTTTGAAATGCTGGCTCAAATAATGTGTGAAGGTTAGAGATTTTACTGGCAGATTGCTGGATGTTTGGCAATAGGTATTGTGTTCTTGACATTTTCATATTTTTCAAGTTTCTGGTAAATAGCATTTCAAAATGTAGCTTGCAATACAAAAAAAAAGTGCTTTTTGCTTTATAAAGAAATGCATCTAATATTCATCTCAGGTCATGATATATATGATATACTAATATATTTGTTTGAGGTTACTAATTAAAGTTGCTTTTGAGTTGTATAAAAATAGCTGCAGTCACAAGACCTTTTTGTCTCCTCTTTTGTGCATTAAAGTATTTTTTTTTTAATTAGTGGCGATACAAGAGAAGAAAGACAGCATGATTCTGTCCTTACTCCAAATTCTTGGCAAGTGGTGGGTCATCAAAGGAAGCTGAATAGCTGGCATGCATCCTGCTTCAGTTGGCATGTGGTCCATGGCGGGCACAGTGCCAGTCAATACTTTTTAGTGTGCCTCCTGGGTTAGAATTTAGCATAATTTGTGTCCTATGTCTGTAGAGAACTTTCATTCCTCTTCTTGTCCCCTCAGGAAAACTGAGTCAAGTTTTTGACTCTTACTTTTGGACTCTTACTGTTAGGACAAAATGCACTTTTGGGGCACTTTTTCGGAGGCTTCCCTTTGAAGTGTTGAGACTGGATATACTTTTGTGCTGCCTTTTGGAACAAAATTGAACATGGCAATGAATAGCCCATTCATATTTTTCAACTAATAGCATCCTGAAAGATGGCTTAATATGTGACTGGGACAGTTTGAATAGTATCAAGAAGTCACATATTTCTGAAGATTATATGAATGAATGTCTACTGGATTAAGATGCATAAAAAATCAGTAGTGTGGGTATAAATACTATCTTCAAAAAGAGCATTCTGGAAATAGGTTATGTAACTTTCCACTGAGAAGCAACTACATCTTCAGTCATCTTGTGGTTTAATTTATCAAGTGCAACTCTTGCACCCTGTGGTTAACAAATGTGATTGATTTTAAAGCCAGAAGAGTCATAACTGGAATATAATCGAGACACATTGACCTCAAACTGCCTTTTGTATTTCACAATATCTGGAGTATTTGACAGAGAGGAATAAGTTGTCTACACTGATTAATAGCAAAATCACACTCCTCCAGGACATAGAAACAGCAAATCAAAATATTTTATTGTAAAAAAAGAATTGAAAATTCTGTCTGCCTTTTTTCTACTTTGAGGATGTTTCTACTTTCTACCTGTTTTATGTAAGAGCTCAATGTAGCTCCTGTGTGGCTGAAGTAGCCACTTGGTTTTATTTGAACTGCTCTGGTGGTGTTAGCGTGAGATTTGAAGATGCTGTAAAGTGGGGTTGCAAGTGTTTCCCTAACTGATTAATCCAACTTCCTTAAGAGAACCTTTACCAAGACCTGTGTAAGACCTGGCAGTCTGATCAAGCAGGTAATCAGTATCCTGGTTTTGAACTGTGGTTGTCCTTTCTGTAATTAGTTGTGACTAGAAAATATAGAATGTTAACACTTCTAATATCAAATCTTCTCTTAAATAAGGTTACAAGTGAATTTAGTTGACTCTTGATTAACTGTATACAATAATATTGTAATTTCTAACCATTTTACAGTGGCCAGTCTAAGGTTTTGACTATCAATATTATTAAGGATGTTGGACAAATATACCCTAATTGGGTTTAGATTTCCATTTTGCTGGAGTATGTACAAAAATGCTTACCTAAAAATTTGTTGACTAAAACAATCTTAGTGTAAAAGAACAAGAAATATCTGGGCAGGGTGAAATGCTACTTTTTATAATAAAAACAACTAATTTTCTTTCTGTGCCATGTAGTTCTAGTTAGTTGTTTTACTTTATGCCTAATAAGGCACTTAATTTTTGTCTTTGAAGACTTTAGGGTTCTCTGAATAAATTCCAAATTTCCAGAAATGAAGTAAGGAATGAAGAAATAAATATTTTCTCTTTAATTGCTTTCAGACTCATTCTTGCTAGCTATCTTTGAACTGTAGACTCTAAAGGGCACATTTTGATCCTAGTGCTGGAATTGGATTTTCTAACATAAAACTCTCTGTCCATGCCAATCTCAAAGCCTGTGTTCATAGCTCACACAGATTGACCCATATCACAAACCCAGAAGCTTTTCAGCATAGCAGGTTGCTGCATGAATAACAAAAAATACATGGGTAATGTATGACATTCTCTTCCCTTTTTTTACGCTTTTCAACAAAGTTTAGGATTTTTCTTACAACACTGTCTTTGAAACACATTCTAAATCCAAGATTAAATTTATGCTTTCCAACTCTGAAGGCACTGAAGCTTGAGGAAGTAGCCCAGAGAGCAGCATCATTGGAAGGGGTAGTAGGAGACAGGATAAAGCAATTTGATTCTTACACATACCATCAGTCTAATAACCTCTTGTGAGTTCCTGAATATTTATCTTCATGCAAAATTGGTTTTAGAGTAAGTTCTCATTATGCCAGTGATGCTGGAAAGTGATGCTGGTTTGGGAACATATCCAAGGAGTTCTGCAAACCTGTGAGGGGTGGCTGGATGCAAATCCAGAGCTGATACTATTTGCAGACTGAGTTATTTTCAGATACAAGATTCTGCATCAGG
Source organism: Cettia cetti (assembly GCA_013401135.1). Lineage (NCBI taxonomy): Eukaryota > Metazoa > Chordata > Aves > Passeriformes > Sylviidae > Cettia > Cettia cetti. Next base: position 45,472 of record VZUI01046528.1, read on the forward strand.
CATAACACAAACTGTAGAATTTGTTTAAGGTTGACACCTTAGTTTAAGTAGCTACAGAAACTGATCTTCCAAATAAGATATCAGTGCTGCTGAGCAATATACTGTAATGTTTTACTACCAGAAAAATACATTTGGAGGTTGGGCTGCCAGCACACTTTTGTTCTGTACATCTGCTCCTATTGCACTGCAGTACTTCCTAATGTAATCATTACCAAGAAGATTGTATTTCTCAACCCCCATAAATATATTATTCGTCACATTAGTCTCTCTGTGACTCAGTTCTGAGTTATAAAATAGAGATTAGCAATGGTACTTTTCTTCTCTCCTCTAGTCTTTAAAAGAAGAGTTTAGATGTGGCCTGTCTCAGTTTGTTACTCTTGTGATCTTATTTATATGAAGTACTCTGATCTTATTTATATGAAATACTTCTATCCTTGTGTGTCTGTGGTGTGATAAGCTTTAAAATTGCATCTGATTAGGTTAAAAATTGCATAAAATGTTCTATATATCTAAGAAGAAACACCCCAGAAAACCCTAAATGTGAAAGATGAAATTGTGTGGTTGATTTTCTCCCTTTAAGAGCCCACTTCATTAGAACTTTTTCAGGTACTAATAATGTTAGGTAAAAGTCTACAAATTAGGGAGTTGGCAAAGATATTCTGATACAGTTGTGTGTAAATAGAAGAGATAGAACTAGTTCATAGTCCAGAATGCTTTGTTCCATATCTCTTGAGAGTGTATCTTGGAGGCATCACTAAGGTTTAAATTAGATATATTTGATATAAGATAAAACATGCTTTAATATTTTATTAGAAGAAAATAGAAGGATATTTTCTTTACCGGAAAATTGCTTTTAGAAATGTATGATTTGGTATTCTATCATATTTATTGTCTTGGTCTGCACTTCATACCAGAGGGAAGAACAGAATGTATTATATGAAGCGGTGGTAGCAACTATCTGAAGTATTTTGGTTTTCAGTGTGATTGGTGTTCCAATTATATATTGCTCAAGTTTTATCTTTTGTGTCCATACTGCTTAACTAAGATAGGCTTTAACAGGAAACATCTGGAGAAAGCATTAGTAATGTTTACTGTGGAAAAGACAGGACTGACATTGCTTGGCAGAACAAAATCCGTAGCAGAGAATGAGTGACAGGGACTGCGACAGCCTCTCTGCCCGCTGTTGATGGAGAAAATATACCCCTTTCCAAAGAGGAACACAGTTTGTTTTAGTCTTGAACCTGAGTTTTTTGGATTCCTTGGTAGCATGGTTGGCTGTTAGGCCAATTATCCTAGAGGTAAACAGAAAAATATTGCTTTCTTAGTCATGCAGTCATGACTTTGGGCATGCTGTTACTTCACTGTCTTTGAAGATGACTGAAAATCTTGGCCTTGGTAGGTAATTTTATGAACCATGGAGTTATGTGAGTATGAGCACATTAATTGTTCTTTTGTGTGCTTTTTGGTCAGTTCAGGTTATTGCTCATCTAGGCCAGTACACCTCAGAGCTGACCAGCACAAAAAGATTGGCAGCTGAGAGAGGTGGAGGATTTTCTAATGGCTATAGACATATTGTTATTTAGCTACTAATACTGAACAACTATTTTTTTTTTTTTCGAACTGAATTTTATGAGTCTGTAATTTGTTACTGTGTTAACATTGAATTTTGCTAATGTTTTTGAGAGATAGGAGAAAGTGTGAGAAATTAGCCTTTTTGCTAAAGAAAACTAATTTTGTAGAAAATACCCCATGTTCAGCTGTAGACAAAACAGGTGAGGTAGATATAAATACCCAATGTTCATTCTGGAACACATACAGCAAGGTGATGTGTTGAAAGTGGATATATATTGTTTTATATCCACAGGCCTTGTGTTTTCTATATGTGTACCTCTTGGTCTCAGTTCTTGACAAGAGGGTATCATTGGTATCTGGTACTAAAATCTGGTTAAAGGTCCTCTGCAGCATCTGAATCTTTCAGTACTTCTGTTAAACAGTCATCACCAGCACACAAACAGGAATTATTGGTACTGTTGATACAGAGGAGAATCTTAGCAGCAGTCAGAATAGAGCTGAAGTGGATGTGATACAAACATGCTGCTTCATAGTGAGAGGTGAGGTAAATTTTCTTAGAATAAAATCTTCAACTTATAATTCTGTACTCCGACAACACTACGTGTCATAAAATAAAGGCAACCTAAATTCAGCGGTGCATGGTGCTACCATGCAAATTTCATATGAAATTTCATAAAATTCCTATGAAAACAAATAGAAACAGTCACATACATGAGACCTTAAAACTAGCAAATTAAATAGAAACTGAATTGGCAAAAATTACAAATTGGAGGCTTCATAGAAGGGTGACTTAGAGAGAGAAATCAGACATGGCTTATGTAATTTTTTTAGTGAGGAAAATTCAAATGTGTTAGCTATAACTGCCAGAAGACTGATACATTTGAAAAATATCCCATGCATCTTGAAAGATGACTGATATGTATAATATTAACTATTTTAATAATCAAAAGTATTATTAATGTTCACTGTCTCTCATTTTTTTTTAGTTATGTCAAAGGAAATAATATGGAAACTGGGATCTTACAGTAGTGAGAAGTTTGCTGTGACTACCAAAAAGACAGGCTCCATAAGTGTCATTAAAAGGGAAAGGGACTCTGAGAGAATGTACCTTTTGGTGCCAGGCTTGATTAGACTTTCCAGGCTACCATGTGGTAAGTGTATAAGATATCTTGGGACTGAAGAGCATTAGGCAGAGCTTAGGATACTTGTGAAATCTGTTTTATTATGTGTGGATTTGGTACTGATACCTATAGTTAAGGCAGTCTAACACTTTCCACTATAATTCTGTTTTCAGTTGCTTATAAGTAAGAACATTTTGGGCTGAAACTTTCCATGCTCAACGTCTGCTTCAGGTTGTTATTTTTCTTTAGTGTAAGTAGTTTAGAAGCTTTTTTAGCTTGAAATAGAGGAAAAATACATGGTTTAGTGGAGTGTGTGCCCCAGTATAAATAGGGATTGATGGAGTGCAAGTCAAACACATATAATGTACTGTGAGATTATGTATCAAGTTTGATGGCACTGATGGAAGCAAATGGCCAATAATGCCTTATTACTAACTGCAGATATCTTTTATAAAAACATGTTAGATTATTTATTTTTCTTTTAGGGGACTTTAACATTTCTGTCTTCTGTAGCTCATTTAAAATATTAGGAAAAAATAGTCACAGAAAAGTGATGACATTGGCCAGTCCATGGAAAACATGTGAAGAAAACATCTCTGTTTGTGTAAGGCCAAATTAAGTATCTTAGCTATCAATGTCTGCTTGTTTGTTTGTTAGTTGTGTCCTTTCCCTGTGATTTGTTTCTAAAATACACACTTCAGCTTAAAGCCACGGCAGCAACAAAGGATTTTCCTTGAAAGTGGTGTTGCTTTTCTGATGCCTGTGCAAAAGTTGATATCAAGGAGAATTCTTGTGTTATTCTTCAAGTGTTTGTGATTTTGCTTCCCTCTGCCCTTTCCTATCCCAGAAGGCTGTGGGAGTGTAAGCAGTTTGACACAAATGTATATGGTCATGGGTTGGACTAGGGGACAATGAGTACAGATGGGAACAAGTTTCCTTTGAAGTTAGAGCGTGAGAAAACAGAGGAAGAATTTACAGTGAAACTCTGCAGATAAAGCGTCAATTTATCTAGCACACTCTGTCTACCAATGCAGTTGAATGAAGTAATTTTCCGTTTGGATACAAATTCCTCCACTCGAGGAGGAGCCTTCGCCCTTCTTCCCTGTCTCTTGGTACAGGTCTAGGGAAGAAAGCAGAAGCTTGTGTATACTTGTAAGGTGCTAAATACACTGTCGCACTCTGGGTTACTGAAAACTGGCTACTCCAAATGTTCTTCAAATGTCAAGTGAAAGGAAATACAAGTAAGTATGTGGTTATGAGTCCAGGAAACTTCTTTGGAAGCTATTGGTACAGGTAAATTATTTTTACTTTTGGCTGACCCTCAGCAAGAAATGGAAAGGAAATACCAATATCTACTGAATCAGTGTTTTTATTAGACAAAATTCATCTTAATATAAAAAAAGGGGATTGACTTTGGCTAAAGTCTAAAACATTACATGCACATATGCGTTTTGGGTACTGCTGAGTGCTTCCTAGACGGTTTTGTTTCCTTTTTCATTACATTTGGTTTGCTGAAAATCTGTTCTTCTTCTGTCGTTGATTTCATATTTTCAAGGTTTTTCTATTCTTCTGTGACTAATGTTATGGCATCATATATAATTCAGTTTCTGTTCTTTTCTTTTTTTCTCTAGAGAAGACTATGCTAAAATAATCTAGTGAGTATAGAGCATAAAAACCATTTGGATAGCATCAGAAAATACAGCAAAACTAAAATGATGGCAGACTATAGCAGAAGAATGTTTATGCTGGAGTTGTTTCTCTTCTTATGAGTGTTCTGTTAAAATACAATTCCTCTTTGGAGTTTATGCTTTGTTTTGTTTTTAAACTTTTGAAGTTAAAAATAAATGTACTTTCAATCTTTAACCAAGTTAACTTTTATTCTCAGAATTTAGACTATCACTGGCAAGTTTAAATATCTGGCTTGAGCTACTTAAACAGAAGCTGTGTTTATACACTTTTATGTGCTGATGTTTTTCTTTCAATGAGATTTTATTGTCTTACATGTCAAAATTACTCAGAAAATTACTTTTTCCTTTCAGTTATTGGAAGAGAAGGTGATAGGTGCCACAATGTAATAAACTATTCTTGCATGTAGCTAGAGACTATGCCCCTTTTTCTGTTGAAGGTGAACCATAACTCCTAGATGTTTAAGATTTATGGGGCTACAGTATCAGAAAAATATTTAGCAGTAGTTCCATCAGGATAGATTTGTAAGAGTGATGTGCAATGGGCAGGTTGTGTTCCCAGCCACTTTCTGTGTGTTTTGCTTAGCAGCTGTTCAATATGAGCATAGTCTTTGTGGTAAAGGTCAGAGGAAAGGGCTTTCCCAGATCTGGTCTTTCCCATGTCTTTCAGTGCTTTCCCATGTCTTTCAGTGCTTCAGCTACAGGTGGGCTTCAGTGGTTAGCTACAGGTTGGCTTCTACTGGTAGCTGCTTGTCATGATTTTCCTCTGACCCACTGGATCTGGTTATACCATGTGACAATTTGGAACAGTGCTGCATCCCAGCCTAATCTCTAGCTCAGGGCTAAGAATCTTTTCTTGAAAGGTGGGAGGTAAGGCTTTGAATGCTTTTTAGACTGAGAAATGTGACTACAGCACCAAATACACACTTGCTAGATTATAGTGAAGCTGCACAACTGCTCCACAGCATTTTTTGTAAGAAAGGGTTGAGCCAAATGGTTGATTTGGAAACAGTGTGGAAGAGCATAAATTACCAGAATACCTAGGTTACAAACTTTGGACTTTTGTTCAAAAAATAATGAAATATTATCACATCTATTTTACAGAGTGGGACAGGGACATAAAGATTAAGCCAAAAATGAACATGGTCCTTTCTAAATTAAACTGAGGACCTTGAATGGAAAATTAATTTTTATTGGATAATTCTGGAAAAGTTCTGTAAACCACTAGATTATGATGGAAAAATTTCAACGTCAGTAACCATGCCTCTCTGTGATATGCTCTCTCAGTTAAAAGATGGAGCATTTTTATTTGTGAATCAGAGCATTTTGTGCTCTCGATTCTTGCTGTCATTGATTTTGCCTCTTCTTTGTTCCTCCTTCCATTAAAGGGAAGGAGAGTAGGCTTAAAGAGAAGTAAGGCAACCTATTTTACTAGAACCACGTGTCAGTTGTGCAGAGTCCAGATGTCTTATTATCTGTACCAAACACATGAATTTTGATTTTATTATCTACAGTACAGTTTTATTCTGTTTAAGTTCTTATTTCTAACAAAGTTCTGTAGTGTGTTAAAAAAATGTACATATTTGTCCTGTTTGGTCATTCCCAAAGTTTCAAAGGGATACATGTTTTCAATAGCTATGAGGAATAGGATTTAATTTTATGCTTCAAGCACTTGCAACTGTCATGACATTACTGAATATTTTGATACTGTTGAACCATTTTGACAAGAGGTCCTTGGGATTTCAGAGGGCTGTTTGGTAAGAATGACTTATCCCAGTTTTCACAAATATCCTTTCTTTAGTGAGGTAAGAGCTTCCTGTTCTGGAAAGTGCAGTGCATCTTGTAATGCTTTGTGCTCATAGTGCTTCTTAATTCTTTTATGTCAATAAAAAAACTGGAGGCATTTACAAGGAGCTTTTCATCAGTTTTTGTATGGTAACTGCAAAAAACTTGGGCAGTCCTGTGTACAGACTGATTATACTAGTACATGGTCTTGTACTTTCATTTAGAGGAAAGAATTTATGAACATATACATAAGAATGCTTTCCTTTGTGTCATTATATCACTTTTATCTTGTTTGGACCCCACTTACTATTCTGTTCTCTTGTGCATTGATCATGTTCCAAGTGTTAGAAGTCACAGTAGCTACATTATGGCCATATATTTTAAAACAAACAAATAAAAATGGCTGCTTTTATTCCACTAACAATGACTATTCATTATTATAACAGATTTCCTGATATATTTTAGACTAGGAAGAAAGGTCTTACTTTTTAAAGAATGATTTGTAATTTAAAAGAATTTGCTATATCGTTTTAGGAAGGAGACAATGATTTTAGCACTTTGCTGGGGACTTAGCTACTTTCTCAGTATGGCAATATCTGTGTGCAATGCTACAAATGATCCAGAATTTAAAAATGGCTGCCTACATTTCTGTTTGTTTTCAGACATTTATGCTGGTAGATGGTTTTAATTCCATATCAGGGTCTGCAACCAGGATATGTGAGGTTCATAAACTGAGTCCAATTAAGTAGGTTTACATTTAGCTTCTTTTTTTGCCTCCCAGTAAATATGGCTGTGAATGGAATATTTGACTCTGACAACAATCCAATGTTTCTTCAGTGCTGGTTAGGACTAGACAATCTTTGGTGTTGAATGATAAGATTTGTTTTCTGAATGGTGCATTAAAGGTTTTTCAGAACTGATGCATGAATTTTTTCATAAATTGGGAAGGGAGACTGTCAAGTCCACAAGATTTTGATTTTGATTTTTGAGACTTCTATTTCCTGTCTTCTAGAGGAAGTTCAGCTGCCTTGAGTCTGAATGATAGGGAACTATCAGCAAAAAATTTAATTCACAGAGTAATAGAGAAACATTCACTACTGTACGAGAGTCCATACATAGTTTGGTTTAGTTTATGTCACGTTCTAAATTCTGTGTTGATTAATGTCAGAGATTTAGTAAAGATGATGGATGCTTAATTTTTTTATTGAAACTTTAGAGTCTGGATTATCATCTTTAACTATTTTTTGCATGCTTTATAATTTATTCTATCTTTTGACAGACAAATTTTATTTATAATGTACCAAATAAGACAACATGTAATGTATTAATATGCCTTGTATATGCACAGTCTATTCTACAAATAATTATTTTACTAGACAAAGAGTAGTCTAGAACAATCACGTGTGTTTGCATGTGACTCTCACAAGTGTTTTTTGTTTGGAAAATCTATACTTCAGGATTTACTTCAAAACTGGTGGGTTTTTTAGTAAAATAATGCTGATATAATATCACAATACTACCATTTTCATAGTATCAGTATGCCCATGACTTTCAGTGAATTTTGGGGTGGTTTCCTGATGCAGTTTTACATTGGCACTTTTTCATTATTTGAGGCTGTACCAGTAAAATTTAAATTTTCTCCTTGGAAAGCAATTTTTCCTTTTTCTTTTGAGAAACGAAGGAGGCAGTATACTTTTTCTGATCGATGATGCCTGCAGCAGTTGTATAATTATTGAATTGCTATTGAATTCTATGCTGTTCAATTAAACACAGCGAAGACCTGTGTAGAAACTGAAAAAAATACTTCACATTGGAGTTATCTAATTTACAAAGGTATTAGATTTCACTTAAAAGAAAGGATTTAAATTCCAAAGAACATAATTTAAAATATATATTTAAAAGGGCAATTTTTTACTTGCTTCTTGAAATACACCTAATGTTTAATTTTTTATTGGGGAAAGAGTGCATAATTCTTTCTAAATACTTTTTTTCTGTTCTTTTTTTAATTTAATTTAAGCATTTGCTAAATTATTCCAAACCATAGAAATCAATTCTAAGATATTGATGACTTTCACATCTGTTTAGCTATTATTGAAATTTTCTAACTTCTCTGTACGCCATATATATTTAGTGCTTCTATACTTCATGCTTCTAAAATGTGGGGTTTTTTTAAATAGTGACAATATAAACTCATTTTTTTTAGGCTTATGTATATGAAATGCGTTCAAGCACTTTTTTACATAAACTGGGGAGACACACGGACTCTGTAATCAATGTCAGTTTTAATCCCTCATCTCCACAGGTAAGCCATTGCTTTTTTTTTTCTCTTTGTAAAGAAATTGTGTAAAATAACTGTAATTTTATAATTTTAAAGTTACAAAATTACAAAAAAACCCCACCTCACTGTGGTCTTGTTTTTTATTCTGTAGTCTTCTCTTTTATTTACATGCCAATTTGCTGTGCATCTGTAGGGCTGTTCATCCACTTCCAGCTGTAGTGAGGTTATTGTGCCAATTATAAACTCATGCGAAATTCCACATGAATACTGAGAAAAAAGGCCCCAATTAAGGGCCTGAAAAGAAGTCTTCTTGCCTGGGAACTCTTTTGAACCTGTACATGTTGAATGTTGGGAGAAAATACATCCATGTGAAATTACCCAAATAGATTGTTAGTTCAGAGAATCTAGGAGAAAAATAAGTGGGGACAGGGAAATGACAAGGGCCTCAGGCTTGCTGGCATTACTCAAAGGCCTGAAAGCTTTAGAAAGCAACATTATTTTAGGTGTGCTGTGTCAGAATAGCTATTGAAATAAATTTATCACAATATTTGAAAAACTATTACTGTTGGGCTTTGAGCCTTTTAGATATCTATAGGTGAAAAGTACTTCAAATAAGTTAAGCATTATGCAGTAACAATTTCTATTTTTTTAGTGATCATTATAGTGCACTAACAGCGTTATATTTCAATGTAATGGTTTAATTGTAGTGCAGCAATATATACAAAGAAGTTTGTTTTCTAAGCTTTATTTTGACACCCAAGCTTCCCTGCAGCTAGTTTATCGTGAATTTTTTGTATGCTGTTTTTAATCCTGTGGATTTATCTTCTTTGTTTTCATGTATTGAATTTGCATTGAAGGCTTATACTTTCTAATTTTCTTCTTAAAGACACAATAGTGTCTATATATATTTGTGTATGAGTAGACAGTAGCTTCTGTTTACTTCATTGCCTCCTCACCACTGACTATGATTATACTTGTTACTATTAAAGATGCTTATGGAGTAAATTAAGTTCCTTTACTTGTAGAAGTATTGTAACATTTATATATCTTCTTCCATTTGTAAATATAGATGCTAGAACTTCTGTGATTTTAGAATTTCTGGAAAATTTATTCCTTATGTATATATTGTTTGAATTGAGAAATTGTTGATTACTGTCCTGGGGTGAATATTATGTATATCTTGTCTTTGGATTCAGCAATGTTATATTCAGCCAAATGGTACAGTTTGTTAATTTTTGGACCCAAATTAAGAGTAGTGCAAAGTTTAGCACTGAACATATTTCTGCAAAAAAGATATACTATAAGAATAGAGCTCTCTGTAGTTTTGCAGCATGCTGATCTGTGGTCCAGCTGCTGGGATGCATTTTGGTGGAAAATGTCTGATTAGAGTTTAATTGTTAAAAGTCTAGAGACTCAATTGCAGTAGTAGTATGAATCAAGGCTTGGAAATAATTAAATTCAGGAAAATCAGTTGTTGATCAAGGGGTCAGAATCTAAAAATGGTGTAAAATAAACTTTGGCTGTGGCTCCAAGCCAGACTATTATGACAGTGTGCCTTAGGGCACAAATCCCTTAATACTGAATTTTATCATACATCACAGAGTCAATTAAGTATCATAGTTAGAACCAAATCTGGAGTTGAAGAGCCACAAACCTTTTTCTTGAAGAGCTCTTTCCTGAGAAACAAGGCCTGCGGTCTTGAACCAACTCGTGACTCTCCCCACACTCTCCCCAGCTCTTTCTGTTGTGGGGAAAGACTTTGAAGATGATTTTATCAGAAACACTTTACTAAAAAGCAAAGAATGTGTAAAACTGCTGCAGATTTGCAGATGAAATGTAAATTTGATTAGCCAAATAATTCTGTATGCTACACACTATAAAATGCTTTCTAAATAATTATTTTGGGGGTATTTACAGAAACAAAAATCAAAACAAAAAAACCCAAAAACCTACCAACAGGGTTTCCAACAGAGACTATAGCATGAAATTACATTGCAAGGCACAAGGAGAATGTAATGCTAATGCTAAGCAATGCAATGATAAGCTTGTAGAGTAGAAAAGAAGAAAACCACAAATTAATCAGAAAAGAATAATCCCATACCTTGAAGAATGACTTTTTATTAGGCAATCAGAGTTTCCAATGCTGGAAGATTTTTGTACCCATTGCTACCACTGGTTAGGGATTCAAAATGAACTCTATTCTTGTTAGATCCAATGTTTGAATTAATGCAATTAAGTTTATATTGGGTTCTGAACAGCCACTGCATAAAGCCCCATTGCATTCAAAGGGAAACACTGGCAGGAGGAAGAGAAATGGGTGAAAAAAGAAAGTGGCTGATGAGTGAAGTTCAGACATTATAGCTAAGCTCTCTGCTGTAGAAACGTCCAGCCAAAAGTGAGGTGTTCTGTCAGTGTTCCAGTTCAGTTGTTGCTTGCCCAGCACCTGTCCATGAGTTAGCTTATTCCAACCATTCTTATAATTCTCACTTGCATAAGTGCTCTTCCAGAAAAGAGGGAAAAAAACTGGATGGGTATGTTGTTATTTTTGTAAGGGGCATTGTTACTTTCATCATATGGTACTCTGCAATGATTTATGAAATTATTGCTATGAAAGCTGGAGAAGGGGAATAAGTTACAAAATTTGCATCTATCTAAATTTTCAAGACGATTTCTCAGTTTTAGCTCCTTATTGTCACTTCCTGGTCTTCACTCATTGTTCAAAATTTATGTAGAGAAGAATGTTTATCTTACCAAAACCATGAGTAATGTTTCAATCTATTTTACAGAATATACATTAAGAGTTATTGTAGTGTTTAACTATAATAACTGTAGTTGTTAACTATAACACATTTGAGTCAGTCTAAGTTAAAAAAGGGGTGAGTCTTATCTTCCAAATATAGAAACAATAAATAGTCTCTGGATTATTTATTGGATCTTTTGAAGCAGGATAAGAAAAAATGGGGACACTATATTCATTTGCTGATTTTGTGAAGTTGAATATTAGCATATGCTGTGATGGAAGTTACTTTTTCATGACAGAATCATGACTAGCGCCCTATTGATACACTGAGAGGTAGTTTCATGCTTTTGGTGAACTGAGCCTTCACTTGCAGTCGGTGAACTGGCCTGGCGGAGAACCTTCTGATGCAGAGTATGATTAAAATTGAGTGACAAATCAGAGATGACCAAGAAAGAGAGAGACTATTAAATGTTTTTCCTATTTAAAGAGAAGGCAACATGTTTTCATGTGTCTTGATATCAATTCTTAAACTCTCTTCTCATTTCACAAACCTGTTTTCTTTTGTTAAATATTCCTTATACAGCTTAAGAGTAAAGAAGTCTTTGTAGGAAGACTGTCTTTGCCAAAGACTGTACTGCAGTTTATGTCTGGTAAGAAGATGCTTCCTTTACCAACATCCAGACAAAGGAGAAAATTGCATTAAAAAGAAAATAATAGAGCCTCCTGCTGACCTCTTCTGAGGTTGAAAGTATTTCTGTCCTTGTGTTCTTGAACTGTTAGCTAAATCCGTGTACTCACATTTGGTTAATCTTAGTGAAGTGAATGAAGATATGGAGTGGAAATTTCCTAAACTTAATGAACATACCTGTTTAATATTTCTGTTCAAATTACTGAAGTATCAGTCATTATTTGCCATCATGTTCAATATACTTCTCTTTTCCATCCTCAAATGTACAGATTTATTATGATGGTATTATTTAAAAATAGAAGGGACAGCAGTTAGTGCAATTTGTCCTAATCTTTCATAGGTTGTTACAGATCAATTTGTAAAAGATACCAAGACACTCATGTAAAACTGTCCAAGGCAGCTTCATGTGCCCTTTCTAATTCTGTAAGACTCTAAGACTTATGAGAGGTAGATTTTGGGGTCAAAAGATCTCTTCAAAAGGTAACAGCACCTGGAGTATTGTTGAGCAAACAAATCATTGTGACATGAATTAAACTTTGGGGTTTTTTTATGTAAGGTAGAGCTTTTAAAAAAATTATTAACAGTCATTAACTTATAAAACTGTGTAGTATACAAGCCTACAACATGTTAAAAACCTTGAGATAGCCTTCAGGTTTGGAGAATTGCATAACCATTCAACTTTCCAACTTTCAACAGTTAAGTGGATTTAGAAATTGGCCCAAAGCAGAGAAGTGCCTGTCTAAGCATTTTGGGGGAAAAGATGATTTTCAACTCCAACCACCTTTGGGAGAATCTCAAAGTGGACTTGGTTTCCTACAGTGTCTTGTTTGGCTGCTGACTTTAAACCTGTGGTTATGTTTGCAGATCTTGGCCCTTGCCATCTTAAAAACTGCTTTGATGGAAAAAAATGTAGAGCTTTGGGCTGTTCCAGTCTCCTGCTACAAGGGTGGTTGAGCCTGTGGATAGCTAGGCTATTAGTGTGACACAGCAGATAGTCCTACTGAATTTATTCCAATGCCTGAGAATTCAAAATTAAGAGTTCATCGCTCACATGTATGTCTCTGTTTATAGCAGAAAGATAATTTCTTTTGCAGCTCCTAACAAACTCTAACAATGTTGGGTATCAATATATTAAAATATGAGTTGATGTTGTTTAGTGCAAAAAAATTGTTTATGCCAAAAAATTTTTGCAAGTAGATATGAAAACATATGAAAAAAGATGGCAGATTTTAAAAGAGAAAGAAAGAGCCTTCTATAAGCCAGAAAGGACAATATAATTCAGTTTAATCATTGAGTACTCCATGCATTTTAAGTGTGTTTCCAGCAAAAAACAGCTGTACACCACATGAATTTTAGATAAATAGGGTTGCAGAGACAAGCATCTCAATTCATAGCATATCTGTCATAAAATCTTTATGGTACTTCTCACAAGGGTAGATACTTTATTGAATGGAACTGCTAGGCTGAAAGGGCTGGTATGGAATAATTGGTTATCCACTGTTCAATGTGAATTTTGTTTACTGAGTATCTAGACAGGCTTCCCTGTGGACTGGAAAGAGAGAGGATTGGCTGGGAGCAGGAAGGAAAGGCACTAACTGTAGTCATAGGAATAATCTGGAGAGCAGATAGGTTCTTGGAAGCTGTCAGAGTGTGAAGAGAGAATGGTGGAGACTAAGAACTAGAGGAAAAGAACATATGTATGGAGTAAGTGATGATGTTGGAGAGATGAAGAGAGTGCCTAGAGGGAGGGAATGAAAGCCCTAAGTACGAGATGAAAGCTGCAAGGTTAAGAATTATAGTTTCTGCACTTCTAGTTGAGCTTTTTTTTTTTTTTTCTGAAGAAGATAGAAAAAGTGAGATGCCTGTGACCTGATTTTCAGAGCTGCTGAGAACCAGAGGTTGTTCTTAACTTAACAGTTCTGAAAGTTGGTGTGTTCAGTGTCTTAGAAAAAACCCTATCTTTTCAAAGGAAATAAAGGGAAGCTTCCAGATGAGAGAGCATTTGCTCTCTTCACACACTACACAACTGTCTTGTAGGAGCTAATAATGCAATATTGAAAGGGATAAGCAAGTGAGAATTTGCTTTTCATGCTCCATGAAGGGACATGAAGAAAAGTATTTGTGAAGTGTACTTTGAATACAGTCTCCTCCTCTGTCCAGAGGAGCTGAAGTGAGGAAGCTTTGCCAAACAGGAAGAACTAAAGGACTAATGGTTAGGAGTTTGTTCAGCTACGTTTTTTATAGAGAAAGAGAATTAACAATTTAATTCTCTTATGTAGCACTTCAGGAAGCTGTCAAGGTACTTAGTTCTCTTTCTTGAAAAGCATTTCATTTAACTCGCTCAACAGATAGTTTTCATCGAATGGAGTTGAATGTTTGCTGATACTAGAAACCATTCTGTGGGAAGCTCCAGTTCTAAAGCTTCTGGGCTTTTCATGTAGAACAGGTACAAAGCTTCTTCCTCCATTTCAATTAAAATTCAGGCATTTGCATTCCAAGAAGAAACTCCCTGCTTATATAGTATTTGAGAAATTTAAAGCCAAATTAATTGGCAGTCATGATGCAAACATATAGTAGGTGTATAACAAATCAGAGTTCAGCCATTGAAACATATATTTAGAGGAAATAAATTCAAGCAAAATGAAATGTGGAATAAGCTGCATTCTAAATGAGCTTTTGGAAAAGGGAAAGCTAAGTCTTAGCTAACAGATTAAATATGAAAAGAAAAACAGACTCAACTTCTGTCTTAAATTAAAATAGCAACATAAAATGATTCCAGCTGACTGATGGAGTATGATATAGCCACACCAAACATCTTGGCCCAGCTCCTGGCTGTATCTGAACTGTGTTCAGCATAAAGGGAGAAAAGGCGCAAAGCAGAAATTCTTTAAAGCTGCCCTTTGTGTCTCTCTTCTTCCAGACTGCTTCACAGAGTACCGCAGTCTCCGAAGTGCTTGATTCTGCATTCCCTAACAAGTTTTTCCTGTGAGCTGATCTGGCAAGTGGGGGGACTTTTGCTTTGCCTTCTTGCTTTCAGGGCTGTGCTGTGTGGTGGGGTAGCCAGGGAAAAGTGGAGGTTGATAAGGGTATCCTGAGCCCCTTTCTCTTATCTCATAGAAATATTCAACATCTGCAATCATCACTGTTCCTAGCTGCTGTGCTTCTGAAGAGTGGTGTTTGAAATATTTAAAAATTATGTTAATGCATGCATTAAAATGCTGATATTGTCACCTGAAGGGACTGGTTCATCTATGTTTTTTCATAAATCATTCACAACGTATCTGTTTGGAATGTTGTAGTGGATGAGACACCATGACATGTTTGTATTTTTTTTACAGAACTGTGGCTGTATTCCATCCAGCTAGTTATTTGCCCATGTTAAGAACATTTCTTGGAAGAAATAGATAACTTTCCTGCTGATCTATCCTGCCATGCCATACCATACTATATCTTACCACACCAGAAACAAACACAAATCTGGGACTTATTCCACCATTTAATGCCTTCATTTCTGCTCCTCTGCTAACATCTGGGGAGAATCTCACTGACTCTGTCACTGCCTTTTTATTCTGTGACCACATAGTGAGTGACCAACACTGCTCATTGCAGTGAGAAGCTAGATCTGGAGAAAGAAAAATAACAATTATGAAGACTCTTAAAATGTCAATGCAATATGTGTGTTATTCTTTAACCTGAGTCATAGAATGTCTTGGGGTGGAAGTACTTTAAATACAATCTATTTCCAATCACTCTGCCGTGGACAGGGGTGCCACCCATAAGACCAGGTTGCTCAGGGCCCCATCCAACTTGGTCTTTATCCATTCCAGGGATGGGACATCCACAGCTTTCCTGGCCAACCTGTGCCATTGCTTCACTACTCTCTGAGGAAAGTATTTCTTCCAAACATCTAATCAAAATCTTTCTTTTAATTTAAAACTATCCCCCCCATGTCTTGTCGCTATCTGACTGTATAGAGGGTCACTCTCCTTTTCTAAAAAAACACTTGAAGTACTGAAAGACCACAAAAAGATCTTCCTGGAGCCATCTTTTCTCCAGGATGAACAATACCAGCTCTCTCAGCTTGTCATAGGGGAGATGCTCCATTCCTCTGATCATTTTGTGGACATACTCCAACAGGTCCACATCTTTTGTGTGCTGAGGACCCAAGAGCTGGATGCATTATCCCAGGCTAGGTCTCCTTGAGAGCAGAATGAAGGTGGAGAATCACATTCCTTGACCTGCTCACCATGCTTCTTATGCATAGCCCAGGATGTGGCTAGCCTTCTGGGCTGTGAGCACACACTCTTGTCTCCTGTTAAGCTCCTCATCCACGAGAACTCTCAAGTCCTCCTCTGCAGGGCTGCTCTCAATTAGTTCTTGCAGTTTAATGGCTGGGATTGAACTCACCCAGGTGCGGCACCTTGTACTGCCCAAGCACCTCACAAGCCCACTTCTCAAGTTTGGCCAGATCCCCCTGAATGGCATCCATTCTTTCTGTTATGTCATTGGCACCACTCAGCTTCAGGTCATCTTGCTGACTTGCTGAGGGTGCAGTCAATCCCACTGTCTTTTAAATTACAAAGATATTAGAGACCACCAAGACAAACAAGATGCAGCCCTGAGGGACAGCTGTCATTTCTGGCTACCACCTGGACATAGAACCACAACAGTCTGGCTGTGCCCATCCAGCCAATTCCTTATTTAACCTTCAAATCCACTCTTCAAATCTGTGTCTTTCTAGCTGGGAGATAAGGATGTCATGTGGGCCCTTGTCAAAGGCCTTCACAAGTCTGGGTAGATGACAACAGTCAGTTTTCCCTTGTGGGCCATTGCAGTCACCCCATCATAGCAGGCCTTCATATCCTGTGAGGAGCAGCTAAGGACTTTGACCTTTTCTAGTCTGGAGAAGAGGCTGACCAGTGACCTCATTGCTCTCTACAGCTTCATGATGAGAGAATATGAAGAGTGAGGTGCTGATCTCTTTTCCCTAGTGTCCAGTGACAGGACATGTGGGAAGGGCTCAAAGATACATCCATTAGAAAAGTTTAGAGTTGACGTGATGAAACATTTCTTTGCAGAGAGGATGGTGAAACACTGGAACAGGTCAATGAACCATGCTTTAATATCATGCTTTAATTTTTGGTCAGACCTGAAATGATCAGAGAATTGGATTTGATGATCCTTGTAGTTATCTTCCAGTTTTAATTCTGTTCTATTCTATTTAATTCTAATTAAAATTCAATTTCTAATTCAAATTTAAATTTTAATTTTAGTTTTTCTATCTCCTTCTTTCCCTAGCAGAACATGCTGAGGAAATGTCTCATGTTTCTTTCCAGCCCTGCACTGGTAGAAGGGACTGAATGGCTAATCATGTTCCAGCCTAGATGTTGGCTGTGTCTCTTTGTGGGAAGAAGGCATGAACCTTCTGATGGGTGTAAGAGCTGTGGGTCATCCTATGATGATTTGAAGCACTGAACAAATTTGCAAAAAGAATATGGGAGGTGTGTTTTTTTTAAGTTTGTGTTCATCAAGTTCAGCTGGGTTTCCATGGGATGTCAAACCCCTGCATCTCTGACACTTGCAAGGCTCAAAGACAAAGTGCTCAGCCTGAAGCAGGGTGTGCTCCTGAACTGAATGGTTGCAAAGTTTTTGAGGTGAGCAATACCAATTCCTGTTCATTTCCCTGTGGATGTTTTTTCTCCTTATAATCAATTTTAGAAATACCTGGCCTGTCTTCTGTGGAAAAAAATGCTCAAACAAGAGAGCTTGAGAACAGCAGCGCTCATCTGAGCAAAGGTCCATTGGCCCAATGCTCTTCTTCAAAGTGGTCAACAATCATTGTCTAAAGGAAAGCTTATGAGTAGTGCATGTCTGCTCCTGCCAGGATCCAGGGAGTGTGGGACTGACATTCCCTGGAGCCTCTGACCACACAGTGTCCTGCCAAGCATGCAGGGGATGTGTCTCAGCTCATCCTGCAGTCCTGTCTGAGTGATGCTCTAGGTGTGTCCACCTCTGACCTCATTTCCTTGGTGGGCCTGGGACCTGCACTGCCCATATCTGCTCTATGGATGCCTCAAACTAGGTCATAACTTCTGAGGTGTAACTCAACACATAATGTAACATAATAATTCTATTTTGTTCTATTTCCTGTACTCACCATGAGTTGAATAAAGATGAGACTGTCATTTGCCTGAAATGCCAGGGGTTTTCAGCTCCAAAACCACTTTCAAGGACACGTCACAAAGCTTACAAGCGGAGACAGGATTTTTATTTTTTTTCTTTTGTCTTTCTGGATCTGTTTCAGAGCCAATGCTCATAAGAATTAAAACTGTCTCACAATCTTCAGATTATTCAAGTTTTCTTATGGCAAATGCAGACATGTCAAATCTTATAATTTAGTGGTCATTTCTGAATCCAAATAATGTGTTAAAATCTATTTATTCATTATTATGGATTACTGAGTATAACTTTATTTAAGATAAAAATTATTTTGCAAGCCAATTTTTCTCTTGGCATGACTACAGATTTTGCTCTCATGAGGACTCCATCTTGGGTCATTGTAAAGTGAAGGAATTATTTTTGTATCAAAAATACTTAAAGAAGATAGGGCTATCTTTTTTATCTAGAATTTTTGGGACAAAATAAAGCTTTTTTTTGGTATTAATAAGTTGAAACTCAAGCATCTATTTAGAACATTATTTAATTTGCTCAAGGGAAATACAATTGCTTTAGTGCAGAGACTTTGAGAAATGATAGGGATAGCTAAATCCCAAAGAAATATCTGGAATTGTTCTCTACCCATATTTGTCTGAATAGGTGTATATATTTATCATCTATGTGTACCATATCCATTATACCTTGACCCATTAAAATGCACTTAAAAGTAATGAAAGAAGCACTTTTCTGATAAAGTGTGAAAGCTGTGAAAATCTATATTGAATTAATAGTGCCAGGAAATTTTTTAAAAAAAGTTGACTTTTTGCTTCTACAGATATTTGACCCTGATTAGAGAAAACAGTTTTATTAATTCATTTATAATAAGCTGTTTTCTTTATTGCAAATTTAGCAATTTAATTAAATATGAAATTTTGAATCAAGTGGAAAATAAAATTATTTTGTTGTGAAACTTTTACCAACATAGGTCTTAAAAATTGACTAGTGAAATATGAATCTTGTTTCTCACTGTTATGCCAAGATAAATTTTTGGCAAAGGCATTTTATTAGTGTATCCAAAAGCAGATATGAGTGCTCATAGTTTTAAGTCTCAAATTATAAATTTGTATTCAGCAGAAATAGATATTTTCCCCTTGTTTACAGTCAAGACAGAATCATTGGTGGTCTCACAGTATATATTCAGAATTCATGGCCATAAATTCAACAGTATTTGCTAGGAATAGACCTTGCTTTGTAATTAGGGTATAGGAAGATTCCTGAGTTGTAACACACATTTGTCAAGTATGGCTTTCTCAGACATAAACTCTATGGATCATATAAAGATTTAAGGAACTTCCTTCTTCTCTATCTTCCATTATGCAGTTTTGTTTTCACTCATCTTTAGGTGTTTTTTCTGTTTGTGTTTTGGGTTTTTTCTCCTTTTAAGCATTTGTGGAAAAAAAAAAAAAAAAAGAGGGACCTTTCAGAGTGTTGAAATTTGCTGGAGATATTTTAATGTTCAGAAATTTCATGGGTGAGGTGAAAATCAGTAGATCTACTATCAATATAAAAATGTTCCTCACTGGTAAAAATGTTAAAAGAAAAATGATATGCGATGGACTCCACAGGGAGAATTATTCCTGAATATCTATGGCAGTTCAAAAGTTTGGAAAGCCAGCCTTTCCATACCATTTTTCCCCTAGTCCTATATGGTCTGGTATACTGAAGGAACTGAAAAATTCTATATAATATTAAACCTTTTATTTTAGGCAAGAGATTCCTCGTACAAATGCTGATGATGTGTAGTCTGCTTGACTCCATTAGCCTTTATTAGCTCTGTGCTAGCAGTGGGCCTGCAAAGGCACCAGTTGGTCTTCACTGCTTTAAAATAGATCACACTGAAATGTAACATATGCCATTGCAAGATGAGATGGTGCTTTTTACAATCAAAATTCTAGGTTTGAGGTAGCACGATGAGTGCAGGATAGAAGCCTTTGTAGAGCAGAGTAATTGAAATCTAATTACGTGCTTTGAATTTGGACAGAACATTGAGGGTGAGAAGCTTGTAGCAGTTAAAAGCAACATCTGATTAGCTAAAAGCTGATTCCAGTTATCAGCTTTTAGCTAACCTTCTTATATTAAAGAATTTTTCAAATAAGTGTATGATGCCAAATATAACAATAGTATAATAATAATAATAATAATAATAATAATAATAATAATAATAACAATAACAATAATAATAATAGAAACAGAATTTGTAGAGCTATCATTCTAAGGAAAGGCATATAGCAAGGTTACAGTTTATACACAGATTATGACATAATTGCTACCCTTACAAGGGTACATATTTCTCTTAGAATTCTTTGGGAGTAATACACGGAACCATTAGGCAAATCTTGAGAACTTCCAAGAAGATGTACTGTAAACTAAAATTCACACTATACTTGGCAACATTTTATTGTCTCTGGAGCACAAAACATTTTCTCCTGTGATTCTAATGAGAAGTTGAATTCCTTTCATTCTATTTTCATGACTGTTTTAATATGAAGTTTGATACAAAATTGAGATTTTTTTTTGTTTTGTTTGAGAAGCAGTCCAAAAGTCTATAGGAACACATCAGTTGTAACAATAGATTCCTATAAACACCTGTCATGCCAAAAAATAATAGTTACAAAGAAAGTGTTGAAAAATCATTTTTTCAGAGGGCCATTTTAGAGAAATAGCTTAAGGTTAAAAAAGTACCTAAAGAGGGACACCCAAGCTGTAGTTCATTACAGAATTCATAAGGATTTCTGAAATCCCTTCTTTGCCTTTCAGCATACTGGGTTTTTTAGTGCGAAATTTGAACATGGTCTACCTTTTATTTTGCTTGTAATCTAGATGTAATCTGAAAGTTTTGAATAGGTTCCAGCTAGCACCTGAAATGTTGGCATCTCCTCTGAAATGAAGTTTTTTCCATCAATAATTTATGTAAGCAGCTATGATACTGAAATAAGTGTTTTTCACTTCCAGTGCCTTCTCTTTCCAAACTTCAGATTTTATATTTGATGGTTGGAACTAATTCTGTCTGTGAATGACTCAACTTCAAAATGTTTTGTTTGCACTGCAGAATATGATACACTCTCCATTGGAAAGCTGCTAGCCTGGCATGTTTAGCTAGTTTTCCCGCTGACTTACCAAGTGTTATGCAAGCATTGCTATCCCATGACTTGAACAGCTCCTATTACTTTTACTTTAAAAATGGACACAGAGTTTTAAAGCATCTTATAAGTAATAAGGTTCTTCATGGAAGTTAAGTGCAATATTTCATGATACAAAAGTCTGTATGAAATAAATATGATTTCACTTTTTCTTCTAGTATGAGTTATATGCCTTTATTATTTTTAAACAGAATATCTTTTTCTCTTGAAAAATATCTAAATAGCAATATGTCATCTAAGACCATAGTTTTTCTTTTGAATTTGCTGTCTGACAAATATTTTCCAGAAAAAGGTGGATTACCCAGCAATAAAATAAACTTTCTATCTGATGACATATAGATACAGGGTGGAATAATTAATGAAAAAAAAAGTATTTTGAGTCCCAGGCTGTATTATCCAGGCACATATAGACACTGCAGATCTCTTAGCCACATAAGATGAGTACCATCCAGAGAAAAAATAAAACCTTTATGAAAAGGAAGCAATGCTGGATTAATAAAACCCCTTGTTGTCTGAGTCAGGTTGCATATTATGGACCTGTAATGTGTGTTACAAAGGCTAAAATCTTATACATATACTATTTTAACAGGAAAAATAATGATTAAACTTCAAGGGAAATTTGCTTAATATGCAACCATTGAGTTATTTTGGGAGTTTTAAAGTGCAATGGTTTAAAAGAAGTGGTGCCAATAACAAAGTATAAAATACAGTATTGAAAAACACTCACTTTAATTTAGTAGGAAAGTCTATATTAGATGGCAAAGTGCCTTTCAACTTAGCCCTGTATGCCTTTATTTCTGACATGATTTGATTTGTTGAATATATGCTATTTTGTGCCTGATGGACACAAAGTATAGTCTTACAGTTCAAAAGGAATCAAATGAGAGGGTCCATCACTTATAGTCAAGATGTAGAATGAAGGGCTTCCTAAGAGCTAAATTTAAGTTACAGGTCATTAATGGATGATATTCAAACCATGCCCAATATGCATCCTTTCATTTTCATTTTCAGCATGTTTCTAAGTTACAACTTTGTAGATTTAAAGATTGGAAAGATCTGAAAGTAAAAAAAAATTCTGCTACAGTTAAAACTAAGAGAAAGCAAAGTGACTGAGATTTATACAGTAGTTGGTGGGAACAATATTTTGTTGGAGTGTAGCTGGACCATACAGCAATGTTCATGACAGAGATGCTCGCAAGACAATGGTGGCTCCTTATTAATAGTGATATTGGAGTCTGGAAATGTAGGTAGATTGCAGAATCATGCAGCACATATTAATGAATTGGAAGATTTTGTACTTTTTCAGGCTTTCATACATAAGGAGTGTAAGGTATCTGTGACAGATGTTGCTTTATGGACTAAGTAACAGGATATAAAAACAGTCAAGTGATTTAGGCTTCTAGTTTGCAGATCCTTTTTGAAGATGGAACTGGAAGCTGCTCCCAAGTCAGTTATTTAGTTATAATTTATTTATTTGTTAGATCTTTTATTCAGTGTTTGAGCTTTCAGTCCTTTAAGTCAACTCATGGAGACTCTTACTGTTGTTGTTGAATGGCCTGAGTTGCATTTCTCAGGCAAACCCACAATGAGTGGTGATTGATTATACATTGGCAGTCTGGGAGAGTCCATCAATAACAAATAGCTCCTGAATAGGATGTACCATGGGTGGTCCAAGAGTTTTCTGGGAGGGACAGTTTCAGGAAGACACTATGGCTAGAATGAGTGTAATGCTCTCTGTTTATAGGTGTGTTCTTTGTTTGACTCTGCTAAGCATGGCTAGCCTTGTGACAGCCACTCATTTGGGAAGGAGACATTATAGGAAAAGAAGATACTGCGTACGTAAAAACTCCACATGAAACAGTCTCACAGGTCTCATTTTTAGGCATACTTTGATAAACTGGGTTTTTATATTTCAGTAAAGAAAATCAGAGTTTACAACTCAATTTATAATTATGGAGGCAGGTATGGCTCCTGGATTGTGATAAAGTAATGAAAGATCAGAATATTTGATTACACATTTTGCAATAGCTTTAAAAATAAATAAACTCTTTACATGAATTGGTATAGTTGCATTCTTCTGAAAGAACACGGTTTTATTTCATAATACTGTATACAGTTGCACCCTTGTGCTGCTCTATTGCCAAACCACAGAATTTTTCCAAACTTTGATGTTGAAAGAAATTTGTGTGCCAAAATGCTGTGGGGAAATGTTGATTTGAATTACGTTTTTCTAGTATGGAAGAGAATCACTTCAGTTACCTTCTTATTAGAGCAGTTTCATTTTGTTGATTCTTTCTTGAGAATGACACTTCTAGTAGTACAGCTCCTTTGTTTAATAATCTCTTCTATTGCTGATTATTTCAATGCCTTCCATGTATTCCTCATATGCCAATGCACTTATCAGTTCTTAGCAGTTTATATTAATATATTTATGTCAGAGATGGCAAATTGAAATCTAGCCATGACAAACCAGCAAAGTAGCCATTTCTTTTTCTTTTCTTAATCTGGGTACTATATAGTATATCAGTATTAGTCTGGGTTTATTTTTCATTAAATGCAGTTTAATGTCTTTATTTCTATAAAATGGAAATCCTACAATAGCAAAAAAAAAAGTTTTAAGTGGAAACAAATGAAGAAAAAACAGAAAAAGCATGTTGCTATAGGCAACTATTATCATACTGAATCATACTAGAGTTTTGTGGATGTCTTCATTTTAGAGTGTCATTTGTTTACTAATTTCTGACTTTTTTTCTTTTTGGACAAATTATTAACACGTTTTCTCAGCTCTCAAGAAAAAGTGTTTTCATATTTTTGAAGCAAAAAGTGAGCAAAAATATATTCTTTGCACTTTTTGTGTGCTTGCTCTTGTCTATCTTGAAAAATATTTCAGTAACATGAGGTAGCTGCTGCAATTATAGCAAGAATCTAGTGTTTCTAGAAGTATCTTTCATTGGTTTATGAGAAGACACTATTGCAATTCTCTACTGCATTATGTTGTATATTTTCAGCAAAATAAACTCCTTTTTTCTGAATGGATAATGGCAAAGAAGTCTTTAATGGAATTGAAGTAAATGAAAGCAAATTAATGATCTTTTTTGTGCTTTCACGTTTGGATATTACTAAATGAGAGTGAAATTAGGCAGCAATCTCTTCCTCTCAGTACAGCTGAAAAAATATTTTTTGCACAGCTAGATCTGATACCATGTGTGGATAATTAAATCTTGTGGAACTGTTGACAGCCCTTTTTGATTTCTGTCTGTCCTTATCCAAGTTGCCTGCCCCATTGTAATTTCAAGGAGTTTCTTATTAATAAGTGGCTCAGCTGGACACTATGTAATACTACTTTGCTTTGGAAATTCAGCAATGATGAAATGTCATTTTTGGCTTACTTTTGTAAGTCAATACAAATGCTCCCAAATACAGTTTGAAAAGAAAGTATATATTGGCTTAGTTAACAATACAGCTCCTGATTATAATTGTCCATATTGAAAATTACTCGCCAGGGATACAAAGGTGCAATATTGTAGCTCTTTCTGGGACTGTTGATGACATTTGCCAGCTCAGTAGTAGGCTTTAAAAAGATCTTATGCAAACGAATATTTCAGAAATTGAAATATTTACAGAGTAAATGTCTCATACTAATGGACTCATGTCTGTCTCATACTAATGCACTGTGGATGCTGAGGATGAATAATGAGTGGTAGCCTGATGTTATCAGCACTCTCTAATTTTGTTCCTTGCCTTATATCAAGTAACAGAACTAAAGATCAGTCATAAAAGTATTTGCAGCAAAACCAAATTGTTACTTCCATCTTTGCTGGTTTGTTTTTAATGATTTTCTGTGGGAAATTATGATAATGGAAAACATTCAAGTGTCCAACTTTCTTAAGAAATTGTTATTTGTCAAGCGTTGCACGCTTGTCAAAATTATTGACAGGCACTGATGTTGCCAGAAATACAGCCACCATCTAGGCTTCTGCACAGCTTTGGATCTGCGAGGAAACTGTGCATGGAAACTGCTTTGGAAAATGCATGGTGCCAAGTCAGAAGTGAAGCGGGATGGAAGTGGGAGGGAAGGATGACAGTGAATTAAACATAGGTAAGAAAGATGTAGCAAGGGACAAAAACCCACATGAACCCACAGGGAAAATAAAGCAGACAGAATTATCTATTTTCACTGAATTCTAGACATTTTTGAAGGACGAATTTCTTTTGGACAAGCACTAGGAAATTTTCTAAACCTCCAACAGATGAGCCAGGGAGTTTGCAACAAGGTAAGAGCACATACATTTTTTAAGGAAGTACTTCATGAGCATTCATTGTGTGTCTGCTTGTCCCAGCACTCAGAGATTGCTTACCCTCCCTTGTTATAGATGATGTTATACACACTCCTGCTATGGAGTTATTCTATGGTAAATGTGTGGCCAATTGAGAGTACTGGAATTTCACATCTGTCCCACACTCAGCATGCCCAAAGTGAAATCTTCACATTCCAAAGAACTTTAATCTGTGTTTAGCATTAGCATTTTTTATTGAATGCCCATTTTGGGCTATTTTTTGAAGACTTGCAAGTAATATTTTTATCTCTGATGTAATATGTTCCTTTTTTTTAAACTGAAAGGTTATATAAAGCCTATAGGTTATATCTATCTATACATGAAATATTTGGAAAACAGTAAATATTTTAAATTTTAAGAATTGTATTATTAAAGAATAATATTTGCCTCTTTACATTTTTTAATCACAGTTATTTTCTTCCACTTGCCTCCAATCAATTCTTCTTTATGTTGCTCAGAGTAAACATGTAAGAATTTCTCTGTCTGTAAGTCTGTATGGAGGCCTGGGTTGGTTTGTGAAAAAAACTTTATCAAACATGGATATTTTCTCTTATTAACCTTCAAGGTTTAATACTTTCAAAGACTAACAGTGTACCTTACATTCTCTTACTTTATACTACCTTGACAGGTAACCCCAAAGATTATTAAAATTATATTTAAAAAAATCTTGGATGAAATTTTCTTTGGCACTCAAACATCATCTTTTTGGTTTTCCCATGATACCTGTTAATTTAGTTTTGAATTTCAAATATCTATCCATGCAATTAAATTACATTGATTTAGTACTAATTAACACTTTATAGCTTTCCACAGCTGTTTGATTCTTTTGAATGTAAAGGCAGGCTAAGGAATTATTTGTTGCATATGTGTCTGACACAGATGAGTTGTGCTCCTGTAAACAAGATGCTCAAAGCTTCAAATGCAGGAACAAACTTTGGAAATTTTGTAGTGAAAATTATTAGCTTATACTGAAGATAAAGAAAGGAAGGTGGTGCCTAGTCACCTAGTCATCAAGGGGTGACAATGGCAAAAAAAAAGGAAGGATAAAAGCAATTAACCAGATGAGGTAAAAGGACTTGGTTGCAATGAGTCCTAGACCTAGATAAATGTTTTAGCTGTTTAAATCAATGTGGAAGACCATATCCTTGAGATCCTAAGCAGAAAAAATTGTAGGACTAGCACATAACTTAGAGGTGGCGATGTAGAAGGAAATTTAAGTTGCAGATAATCTCCAATTTGCTTGTCCCAGTGGCAGGTTATTGTCTACAATGATGGAGAAGGTTTGAGCAAAAATTGCAGTGTAAGAGAAATAAAGATCCTTGTTCTAATCTTGTTGGAGTTGAAATAATGGTGAATCATTAGACTGGCATGTAGATTGGTCTGAAAGAAAGGTTTAACTGTGAGTTGTGCTTGGAGAAACAGCAGCTTGACATTATCTAAAGTTAATATGTAAATGGAGGAAAGAAAAAAAATAACAGACTTCTGTGAAATGTTGTTGGGGAACTTAGTGGGAGATAATGCTCTTCTGAGGGACTGATTAAAGATAACCAGGACAGACAAGAAACATGGAATCCAAATCTAAAATCCAGAAAAAGCATTATCAGCTGTATTGAAGGCAGCTTGATAGATGGAAGCAAGTATGGATGGCACATTTATTGTCAGTTATATCTAGGAACAGATCACTGGAAAGCATATCAGCAATCGTTTGAGTGAAATTCAAGAGCCAAAGGTATGTTAGACAAGAGAACTGGAAAAATCCCTGACCAAGCCAGACTTCAAACAGTTCATTGTTTGTTATTGAGTAAATGAGAGATTATCTGTAACTGGAGAAACAAATGTGGACAAAGCAGGCATTTTAAAGACACAGAAACTAAGGAGTGTTTACATTGGAAGGAGGAAGTCAGATGACATTGATATGTTAATAAGTAATGGAAAGAATAAAGGAAGTAAATTAATGTGTGAGACTGGGCATCTGAGGCCAGGGAAATAGTACAGAAGAGGAATATCTCATCTGACAAGGAAGCACAGCAGTAGGAAAAAAGAAAAGGAAAAGTAGAAAATACTGTGGAGAAATCGGGATGATTAGGAAAAAAAACTGTAGGGAATATAAATATGAATTTTCATGCTAGAAAAGAAGCATTATTTAGCCAAGGTAGTAACCTCACCAAAAGCAGAGAAAGAAGTTTCAGATACTTTATTGAAGTGCTTGCTGACCATTCCTATAGGCAAACCTTTTCAGTTCACCTGCTGAGCTGAAGCAGCACAGTTAGCCAGGTCACTCCTTCATCCACATGCACAATAAACAAACCTATTCTGTCATTAAGGCAAGGGTTTGCTGGGTACTTGAATTGCAATTCCTGGTAGCCTATATTTTACCTTCTGTAGAACTTATCTCTGACATCTGTACTCATAAAAGATAATCTTTCATGAAAAGTGCATATAGAACTTTACAAGTGTTTTTTTAAATTTAATATTTTTGGGTATTATATAGCTTCATGCAAAGTGCGGTGAAACTCATGCTTTTGGGGATGAGGATGGAGTAGAGTTGTCTCCTTTAAAAGTGTTTAGAATACTTTCCTCTCAATTTTAACATACATCAGTCTGGGTCTCTCAAAAAAAGTTTCTTTATTAGCTGTGTGGGGCAATATAATATTCCTTATGGACTAAATTTTATAGGAATGATGGCAGCCAAAGGATATGCTGTTTCAAAGTCTTACAACTACTTTAAGTTCTGACTTTTTCAAATGAAATAAGAACCAAGGCAAAGGATTTGCTTTATGTATATACAATTCTTGTGTGAGCTTATGCCATTGGTATTTAAATATTTACATGCCAAAATAGTTATACTTTATGTTCTCCCATGTGTAATAGTAGATTCTCAGAAGGCTAATTGCACCATTTTACCCTGTGTCTGTATATGGAACATATTATTAATCTGGTTGCTTAGGTTTTATTCAAAAGGTGTCACCTTTTGGAAGGTGACACATTAGAGCTGGGGATGCCTGTCGAACCTTGACAGTTTCACGGTCGTGACTTTGTACTGGCTCTTGAAAAAAAGAAGAGGAGAAAAGACTATTTTTCCTGTTTGAAAATTCTTTTGTTCCTGAAGGAAACACATCTACTAAGTAAAGATTTCTCTCTGTTTTTGATCTGTCTATGACCTAAAGGATAAATCTTACAAATCAGGCAAATCTACAGAGAAAAAAATACAAAGCTCACATGTTTCTTCTTTAGAATATATTGGACAGTGATTTGAGTAAAAATTCCTCTTCAAAAGAATTAATGGAAATTTATCCCACCAGACTACTAAACCATTATATAAAAGGATTATATACAATTAAACTCACCAAACATAACAAAAAAGAAGTTGAAGTAGAACAAAATCCAGAAGGTGAATCCATGAGGTGATTAAAAATTCATAAGGTGAATAAAAAAGAGCTATACCTTATATTTGCAAGACAATGATATTAGAAATACAATATATTTCAACAAGAAGAAGAAATAATAATTGATTAAAAATTAACTACTAACTTGATAACAATAATGATATAAAAATAAAAAATAGCAAAATTAATTAAACAGAAAAATTGCTCTGATAGCTCTATGGGAGAAAATCTGTGTTATACAGCAGTGGATTTGCATGTTGTTTGTATGTAAGATACAAAGGGTTTTCTTGATCCCTGCACATAAGAATGGACTAATAGTAACTGTAGTGTCACACATACTTTTATGAGTGGATGCAGTTTTTGAGTCTTATAAAAATATATTTTTAAATCCCAGTGTTCTGGGAAGAAAGTTGTTTTTGTCAGTATTTTATTTTTAAAAGATACAGCATTTTCAAAAACTTGTTAAAATTTAAAGAATACTAGAAAATAGCTTAATTAATTATAAAAAGAATTTCAGTCCTTTATGATATAAAATATAGTAACAGGACTGAAAATTCTGGGTTTGACAATTTTTCATTAAATGTTTGTAACAGATATGCAGTGGTATTTTATTTGGCTGTGGAGTCTGCTTTTCAGGCCAAGAACTTGGGGATTGATTGGCCTAACTAGGACGTTATATATTATGTATGATGAAAAATCTTGATAGTTGAAGACAGGATCTATTTCCAAATAGAGGACTTTGTTTAAAGGATAGCCATTGTAGTTGTACTTAATTTGACAGTGACTTTAAAATACAAGTGTGTTTTTGTGTTTTGTGTGCTCAAAGTGCAGGATCGAAACAATGAACCTTGCTCTGACTGACATGAGTGGAAACAGCCATCTGTTTTATTTGGAACAGTGTCGTGTCTGGAGGCTGTCATGAAATGATAACAAATAGTAGCAAAGCCTACTGGAGTCATACCTAAAGCCACAGTCAGGATGTTATATAACTTAATAAATGGGGAACCCAAATATGCTAACAGCTTCTTGTGGAAAGGTACATATACAATAGGCTTTTTCTCAGAACCCATTCAAGATAATATTAACATCTTGAAAGTCTGAAGAAAGATTTTTGTAGTTATCTTCTGTGCAAATATTTCACACAGGTGAGTGGAACTGATTTTCATAAGTTTTCATGCACATTTCTGTATCTGCCAATTAACTTGGCAGGCTTAGGTGTGTAAGGATAAAATTAAAAACTGACCTGCAGACTTTGGCAGCAAACAAGACCCCAGACTTTTTTAGCCTCTGCAATACCACAGGACGTGTTCCTAATTTTCCATTGTTTACTTTTTGAAAATCTTAGAGAATGTACCACCTCTCTTCTTAACTATCCAGCAGAGGTATTTATTTTTTTTTTTTTTTATGTAGTGTTTTATTTATATTCTGCATATTCATCTTCCACACTAGTTGCTGGGTCTTGATTATGTTACCTGTATTGACATTTCACTGTTGACCTCCTATTGTCTCCTAAATGAATGGACTAAGCTTCCACCTGTGCTTCTGGTTTGGGAGCCCACTTCCATTTTAAAGAAGGAACGTATACAGCTAAGCATCTGGATATTTAAACCTTGAATTAGGCAGAATCAGGAAAAAATTACATTCTCTCTATTGTCTATTTAGGAGTTCATGTATGTTCATTTTTTGGTTTCTTATTTAGTTACTGAGAGAAATGTGGGAGGTTTTAGTAGAGAATTTGGTTTTAGATTTCAAGGATTAGTTGGTCCAGGCTCTTAATAATTTGGATCAAACCCCAGTGCTTCTGTATATTACGTGTTAAACCATTCAGGGGAGTATAAAGGAAAGAAAAAGTACAGAGCTCTTCTTCCCCTGAAACATTTGATGCCGTGAGATTTTGCTGCTAGCCATGGCTTCAATCATAATTGATCTTTTCCGCTATTACTATATCTCTAGTGCCAACAGGACCAATTATAGGAAGATGCCAACTTTTCTTCTCCAGGACCAGTCTAATACTGATAGACAAAAGATAGAACAAATAGGATTCCCTATTAATTCTATCGTTTGTCTTTATCTGAAGCTCTAATAAAGTACTTTTTTTTTCTGCTTTTCCAAGCTGTTTTCCTTCAGTAAATATAGAAAAAAGCAAGGCATCATTTTTTCAAGAAAATTACCTGACGTGCATAGTAGAGATGCCATGATTTCAGGACTGCTTACCAGTCTAGACCTGTTTAATGGATTGAAATGAATCTTCAATACAAAGTTTGTAAACCTGCTTCAAGGACTGTTGTATGACTCTCAGGGTTAAAGCAAGTTTACTTGGCACATAATTAATAATGTAAAGGATACTGATAATACATAGTGAAGAGGACTGGCATTCCAATGCTGAACATAATCAGATGCATTTCAATCCCAGAAGACCCATTTCTTCCCCATTTGGCATGAGGAATTCTGTGAGCTGCATGAAGATGCACTTGGCATCAGTGTCTGCTCAGTGCTCTTGTGGAAGATTTTTTGAATTTTTTCATACATTGGCATGTGTAACTTGAGCAATTGGTGTTTTCTCCCTCTGGAGACAATATCACAGAAAGGGCTATCAACTTGCTGTGAACCTTTATGTCTATAGTCTTGTATCTTCTTTTAATAAAATGACCTTTTGGTAGTCACCATCTTTCCTGGAAAAGTACATAGATTCAGATTTTTTAAAAAGAACTGCTGCGTATTTTTTGTATTTCCTGATATGATTACTTTTGAGGCTTTCTATATATTACTGTCCAAAGTAGTGCCAGTTTTGTGCATATCTGCTATAAAGATGAATCCAAAGGGACTCCCAAGAAAATTCTGGAAGTGTGTCTAAGCTAGTGATGTGTGTACACACGGTCTGAAGTTTGCTTTTATAGAAAGTTATGCAACTGCTAAAGTGAATATGTTCTTCTAGTATCTCTGTTTTGTCTAATTGATTAGGCTAGGAATGATAAGGCCTGGACGCATCCAGAGGATGAGTATGCAGCAATGATCACCTGGTTGAAAAGATTATCTTCTCCAAAACCAGAGGGATGGCTGGAAGGAAATTCTTAGGAAATTGTTATCTGTATTCACAACTGGATCCTTCCTCTTTGGCCCTTTTTCAAAGGGAAAAGGTGGGTTTGTAACCAAGAAGATGGGGCCCTCTCTTCATCTTTTCTTTTAGGTTCAGATAGGGACAGGGACAGAGGAAACCTCGCAGATATCCCTAGTCTTAGACACTTGATTGCACATGTGTACACAGACTAAATGTCTGTTCAGACTACTCCACTTTAAAATAACTCATATATGACTTCCCTTTATCCTCAACACTAGAGTAGGGAGAGATGCCCCAGCCCTATCCCTCCTGACTCAGGAGTTCAGGGTAAAAGAATGTTGGAAGACTTTTCCTTGATCAAGGATGATCGTATTAGAGAACACCTAGGCAAACTTAACAATCTCAAGTCCATGGGCCCTGGCAGGATGCATCCACAAGTGCTGAGAGAGCTGGCAAACACCATAACAAGCATAAGCATCTTTGAGAGGTCATGGAGATCAGGAGAGATGCCTGAAGAGTGGAAGAAAGTGTCACCCCAGTCTTCAAAAATGGGAAGATGGAAAACCCAGGGAAGTACTGGCCAGTCAACCTCAGCTCAATCCTGAAAAGGTGATGAAATGTCTCATTCTGGAGGCCATCTCTGCCCACATGGATGACAAGAAGGTGATCAGGAGCAGTCAGCATGGATTTGTTAAAGGTAGATCATGCTTGACAAACGTTATTCTGTGATTAAACACATACCAGGATGTATGAATGGAGAGCAGTAGATATTGTCTGTCTTGACTTCAGCAAGGCTTTTGATGCTGTGTCTAGCAACATCCTTGTAAGCAAACTCAGGAATTGTGGTCTGGATGAGTGGACAGTGAGGTGGATTGAGAACTGGATGAATAGCAGATCCCAGAGTGTCATAATCAGTGGCACTGGCTGTAGCTGCAGGCCTGTCACTATTGGTGTCCCCCAAGATTCAACACCAGGACCAGTCTTGTTTAATATCCATTAACAACTTGGATGGAGGGGCAGATGCCTCCTCAGCAAGGATGACACAAAGCTGGGAGGAGTGACCAATATCCCAGAAGTCTGTGCATACCTTCAGAAGGACCTCAACAGGCTGGAGAGATGGGCAGAGAGGAACCTTCAGAAATTAAACAAGGGCAAGCACAGGCTCCTGCACCTCGAGAGGCGTAACCACGTGCACCAGCACAGGCTGAGGACCAAGCTGCTGGGAAGCAGCACTGCGGAGAAGGACCTGGGGGTCCTGGTGAACAACAGGCTGTCCATGAGCCAGCGGTGCCCTTGTGGCCAAGAAGGCCAGTGCTATCCTGGGGTGCATTAGGACAATCATTGCCAGAATATCGATCCTGCCCCCTACTCAGCCCTGGTGAGGCACATCTGGAGTGCTGTGTCCTGTTCTGGGCTCCTCAGGACAGGAGAGAGGTGGAGCTCCTGGAGTCTGCAGCAGAGGGCTACAGAGATGATTAAGGGACTGGAACATCCACTTATGAGGAAAGGCTGAGGGACCTGGGCCTGTTCAGCCTCGAGAAGAAATGACTGAGAGGAGAACTCATCAATGTCTATCAGTATCTGAAGGGAGGGTGCCAGGAGGATGGAGCCAGGCTCTGCTCAGTGATGCCAAGCAATATGGAAAAAGGCAATGGGCAGAAACTGATACACAGGAAGTTCCACCTGAATGCGACTAAGAACTTCTTCACTGTACAGGTGACCAAGCACTGGAGCAGATTGTCCAGAGAGGTTGGAGTCTCCCTCACTGGAGATGTTCAAGAACCATCTGGACACAATCCTGTGCCAGGTGCTCTGGGATGACCCTGCTTGAGCAGGGAGGTTGGACCAGATGACCTTCTGTGGTCCCTTCCAGCCTGACCCATTCGATCATTCTGTGTCTGTGATTTTTATGTAGGTGTGCATAAAGGATCCAGCCTTGCTTTAGTCACACCAGGCTTAATCTCATCAGTGGTGTTCTAACAAGGCAGCTTATGGTCAGGGGCAGTTAAACTGTTTTATTCCTGCACTGTAAATGAGCTAATGCCTCTTGTCAACCTTACTGACTCCCTGGAAGGTCACACCAAGCTAACATGGCTACATTGCTTCTGAGCTCATATAAGTAAGACTGTGTGGCTATATGCTGAGCTCTATGGCCATAGTGCCTTGTTTCTCTGTTGACTGAAGGATAAACACACCATGGTCCATTTCACAGTACAGGCATGCCTTAAATTTCATGCCTTCAAGTTCTTAATTATTGTTTCTATGATTATATAAATAGCAGACTTTTCCTTAGAAGGCTTACAGTTATTTTAGAAATTGGGTTAAATTTAATGTATGGAGTCTAACCACCCTCTGGGTTACTTAATGCAAATGTTTTTATATGTATATTTGAGGTACAGAACACTGAATGATCTTGTTACTTGACTTGCTACATTTGAAGTGCTCATTTGGCTGCACAAGTCATTCACTTAGGAAAAGCACATTTTAAGAAAGCTATTAATCTATTTTCTCCACTGTTTTTACTTTGTGAGATAAGAAGTTCCAGGAAACTAATTCTGGTTATTCTTCTGGTAGTCTTCTGAGTGTTTTGTGAGTGTATATTATTTTAGTAATTGGTTTTGTTCCAAATTGCCATGTGGTGTTGCATTTTTTCATGCAGAGTATTTCTCCATATTTGCAATTTTGAAAAGTTAATAGAAATTGGTAAATATTCAGTGCTCTGGAAATTAG
The DNA here is from genome assembly GCA_013401135.1 of Cettia cetti. Classification (NCBI taxonomy): domain Eukaryota; kingdom Metazoa; phylum Chordata; class Aves; order Passeriformes; family Sylviidae; genus Cettia; species Cettia cetti. Next base: position 80,208 of record VZUI01046528.1, read on the forward strand.
ATTATTGAATATGTGTGTTCTCTGTGTGACTTGCTAGCTAGGGGAACTATTTATAATGATGCATAGTTAGGACCTTTCATATTTTGTAGGAATATAGTCAAAAACATAAACAGAAATCTGCAAACTTGCCAATCACATAATAGAAAATAAATTAAAACATGATTTTCAAAAAACGTTTTGCATTTTTACAAAAAAAAATTTCATTTCAACTTTTCATTGTGATGTAATATATATGCTGTCCAAAAGATACCAGGTTAATGAAGAACTGACAAAAAACAAAGTTTATCACTTGTAGGAACTTCAGATATAGTCCTTATTTGCCAAATGGCATCAAGCAACATTAAAGAATTGTTTTTAAATAATCTTCATATTATGAAGAAACAATTCCACATGTAGAGCCTGCTGTTGCATTATAAAATTGCAATGGTGAGGAATCTTAAATTGCACCCTTGACAAGTTTATTTCAGCTACCAGAAAGATTAAAATTCCTAATTTAATAATGTTAAAATGGAAAGTGAAAAGTGAAATCAGTTCACATTTTCCTTCTATTGTTGCTTGCTTCCATTGGTGGAGAAATGAAGAGTATTCCAGATACAATGACTTTTGTCAAAATTCAAGGTTACAAGTAAAGAAATAAGTACACCTTCGTCAAATATTTTGCACAGGAATAGGAAACTATTGAAGTGAAGTATTTACGTCTTAGTCATTAAGACTTAGAAAATGTTTTTAAAAGATTTGAAGGTAAATCTGCACAAGATTTCTGTAATCTTAAAATTTTCTTTATGAAATTAAATATGATCACAACAGGACTAGAGGGTTTTTTATATTCTGTATTATATTAAGTAACTTGGAATATATTTATAAATTCAAGAAAACAGTACTTTTAGAAATATCTTCCCTGTATAAGACATGTGAATTCTCCCTCTTTCTCTCCTGTGATATACTGAGTGATATACCTGGTCTTTCATTCTATTTAATAAGTTCCACTTAGCAAGAGTCACCTACATTTCGGTGTCCACAGTTGTGGCCTATTTTGCCATTAAAGGTTTGCATCTTGGCCTACTTCTTGTAATTACTAATGTCTACAATTATAATCTCAAAATATTAAGACTATTTGAAAAATTTTAGAATAACCATCTGTTGAATGGCAAAAGTGAAATGAATTAAAGCCTTCTCCTCAAGATGGTTTTACATACTGTGGTGATCATGAACAGAAAATTCATGTCATGCAGCTGATCATACTGTAGAATCTTCTGGATGCCTTTTAGCAGCCTGCAATGTACAAAATCATCTTCCACTTTTTGACAAGAGAGCTTTCCCATTTTTAGGCAGGAAAGCACTCAGATTGAGGACTTATCCGTGCTTTTTAGTGTGCTAGATTCCAAGTGTCAATAGCCCGTGACTCTCAGAGGGTCTGTGGGGGCACAGTCACACTGCTGCTAATGAGTCACCTGGTCTCTTTCATGTACAGACAGTTGTAATGTGTCACTAAGGAGTGGGAAGGTACTTTTTTCTGGTGCTGACATCTCATTATATTTTATGGTTTTTGGCTGCCAGCAACTGTACTTCATTATATATGGAAAACACATTTGGCTTCTCCTCGTCTTCAAAGTTCATCTTAAGAATTACTTTCAGTAGTTGCTTCCAGAAGTATTTTTGACAAAGTGAAATCTGTTTCATTCTCTGGGAAAGTAATAATATGATACTAGTGCAATGTTTTTCTTTGTGAAATTACATTTCTATTACTGTGATTAGGTAGGTAAAATTCTGCAGTTGATGCATAAGGTTGAATTTTAATCTCAGGTTTCACTTTGTTTCATACGTATGGAAGATGCAAATAGGAATTTAATTGTTTTCTACTATTTTAGGTGAGATTAATAGACATCTGGAATTATTTGTATTTAATCCTTGTACTTTTGCTTTAATAAATTTCATAATACATGTCCTAAAGGTCATTAGTAAATATTAAAAGGCTTTAGAAAATTTAACTTACATATAAAGATCATACTATATTTTTTAGGGTAGGGCAGAACTGAGAGGTTTTAGCATTTCCATTAATTTAATGTTTTTTTTAAAAATTACATTGGTGGTATTTAAAAAAAGCGCACTTAAGTACACTCACTACATGTCAGGAGTAAATTTTTGGTATAAATATATAAGATTGGTAACTAATAAATGTTTATTTTCTTTATTTAAATTATTAACACAGAAGCAAACTAAAACTGAGCAAAATTTAGGATGCCTCCAGTTAGTGTGGCAATTGCTAAATGTTTTAATGATATGTCTGTTTTTATGACCCTTGATTTTAGCAACTAATCTGTTACATTTTATTTCAAAATATTTTAAACTATGTATGTAGGTAAACTGTGTATGTAGGTACACTGAAGAAATACATCCACCTGCAGTTACTTTAAATTGGGTCTAGATCTGCCAGGCACAAATGACTTCATTATGCTGCTTTGGACTTCTGTGGCCAGTACTCAACACCTAAGGTTTTTATTTTTTTAAAATTTGTTCTTTCTCAAAGCTTTTCTAACACAGACTTTATGCCACTTTGAGAAATTTTGTAAATATCATATGAGGATAGCAACAATACTATTCAGGATGAATCATATTGAGAATTTCCTTTTACTGTTTCATTTTGCTTTAAAAATGTTGAATGCAAGATGTACTAGAAATACTTTCATACAAAAGGCTTGCTTTTTAATAATTGTCTATCTTTGTGACACATAATTTCTTAATGACGTGACTATTTAAAATATGGAAATTGCATAAGAATATCTGGGTTTTGGTAAAAAAACCCCTCAGTATACTTTGAGTAAACACGTTCAGTCATTTGAGTGTAGAATAATAAAAGAAGAAATGTGAGGCTGTTAAATCCTGAAACAAGCTTCAGTTTTAGAAAGAAAAATCCATTCCTCTGGCGTTTCAAGGATAATTAGGGGTGTAAAACTACTTCTTTGAAGAGGAATGCCTGATTACACTTGTGTGGCTAGGTTTGCATGAAAGAATTTTGGTTTTTTAGTGTATTTTCCTGTGAGCTAATGTCCAGATTTTGAAGTGGAATTTGAAATTATACACCTGAGTGGGATGCTAGTAAAAACTCTTTTTCATGTTTTCCTCAGTTTATTTAGTTACTGAGTGAAGAGACAGAATTGTAATGCCAATGATGTCATGCAAACATTAGTAGCCTCAGAGATTATGGCAGGCTTTTGAAGAATGTCTGAGATTACATTTAAGTTGTTTCAAACCCATCATTAAAACAAATGATCTGGAAAACATTCCTGATCATTCATCCAGCCACGTGAGTTCCAAGTGTATTTTGCAGACTTTCAAAAATTGCTATTGTAAGGATAGAGTAAAAGTGTTCTCTATATTAAAATTTATATCTATATTAAATTATATATCTATATTATCTATATGTATAATCTATATTATTTATAATCTATATTTAGATCTATATTTATAATCTATAATCTATCATATATATTTATATCTATATCTATATTATCTATATTTATAATCTATATTAAAATTTATGAAAAGTACCTCTGATTATACATATTTTTAAATTTTAATTGGATTTTGATTAAATCTACACAAGTTGGACTAATCTTGGCACTTTCTCATATGATAATGGTTGAACCAAATAACTGCACTGTGCTCTTTGTTGTTCTTCATCATGCAGTATCTTCATATCCCTGCATCACCAATCCAATATCACAGAAAGGTTGAGATTGGAAGAGACTGCTGAAGGTTGTCCAGTCCAACCCCTCTGCTCAAGCTGGGCCGCCTGCAGCAGGTGATTCAAACCCATGTCCAGTCAGCTTTTGGATATCTTCCAGAATGGAGGCTCCACAATCTCTCTGGGCAAATGGACAGCAATCTGACTGCAAGATGGCCTTCGATAAGCTGTAATTACGACAACCCCCTTTATTACAATGACCCACATTAATAGTGGGCATGTGGCTGAAAAAATCAGCAGCCAGATTAGCAACTGTCTTCTGATTGTGCAAATTTGTGTCTGCTGTACAGAACTTGAGATACAGAGCTATGGAGAAGGGAGAATTGCCTGAAATCTGGAAATAATGTGGAATTCTTAGTAGAATCCTCTAGTCCATCCATGAAATTTTCAAAAAGTATTCCTGAGAAACAGCAACCATGGAAAACTTTGAAATTTCTTTCCTAGTTTCCTGCCTATTAATCAAATGAGAGAGGACCTGGAACAGACTTCTAGTTGGAATTTTAGGGATAGAAAATTTTGATTGCAGAATTGATCTTGATCATATGTGGAACAGGTAGACGTTTCTTGATCTAGAATACTCTTTTCATTCCATGTCCTATGCTTACTTTGTGGTGAAATGTCAGTGCAGGTTATTATGTAGTTCATCTGGAAATGAATGGCACTGCCAACTCCTGCACATAACTGCAGTCACATGTCATAATGGAGGCTCCCTTCCTCTCGTGCAGCATCAGTTCTTTGGTAGTACCCAAAACCATGTAGGTCCTGGTCTAAAAGTGTTAGCTGTTTGGAGTATATAAACATACACAGACACACACACAAATATGTATATATGAAGTGAATATTAAATAAAACATACAGAAGCTGAAAGAAAAAAATCCCATATGAATGCAGTAATCAGCCAATAGATACACCAACGCAGGCCATAAAAAAATGTTTTCAGGAACATGTTCTAGACCATGAATCCTGAGTGAAGTGAGCTTCCCACTACCTCATCCTGGGTAAGGAGCCAAACCCTGGAAAAGGATGGAAGTTAAGACATTTCTGTGATTTCATTGTTCCTCTGTTGTCTCTGTTGGCAAACATCTTCCTACTCTGTGTGCTGGTCTGGATTCCTTTTTGAAGTGCTTACTTTTCTTATGCTGTTTTATGGACAGCTGAGGTGACCATCTAAAGAATGAATTCCATGGTGAATTTTTTTGGTAAGGGATCATTTGCAGCTGAGATGTAACTGACTATGATACAAGTCAAAGCAATGAAAAAGTGAAGCTACAGAATGGAAACCAGTAGAATTATCCAGTTTAAATCTGGTTAGGAATAAGAATCTGCTCCTTAGTTTTTCTTTATTCTTGCAATTGAAAATATTTTTGTAGCATACCTAGTCCATATCTCAGTCTCTGCAAGATTTTAAAGCTCTGTGAGTCTTTTTTATGACTACAAAACAGATGAAGCAGTCAAGATGAATACCTAAAGCAGAAGTGGTAATCTTTGTTGGTGGTATAAACCACAAAATCCTAGAAATTATTTCCAGCTCTTTTTAGTTGCTGGTGAGTTTCCTTTCAATTCCAATGGGAGGATGGCTTCATGCAGGAACATCGAAACTGTTCAGCTTTTTTATCAGAAAACAAAGAAGTGCTGATTCTGAGTATGAACTCTCAAAGGAAATAAATTCCAGATACAAATGCTTACAGGCTGTTTAGATACTGTAAATTTATAACAAATTGTAAAAGTTTAGGTTGGGTTACTTTGACAATGGATAAGTTTATTTCTTCTACAGCTTTTATGTATATGAACCAGTGAAGTAAGACATTCTAAGCTTCCTCAGTGTAATATCCTGAGGCAAGCCAGCTGTATTTTAAATGGTGTTGTGGGTTTTTTTAAAAAATGTAAATTGATGTGTATTTATAAAGATGTAGTAATATTAACACAGCACTCTTGTTTAAATGTATATTTCTGAAACTTTTTGGATTCAGTAAGAAAGGCTCTGAGTATTCTTTATCTGAAACACAACCAGTTCTTTATCTGAAATACAACCAATACGAAACCAACTATTAAAGTTTGAAGAAAGTAACAATAAACTCTATGTATCTGTATGGATATGAACTTGTGTCTAAATGCCCATAAAAAACATGCCTTGTTTATTTATGGCATGATTTTACCAATAGGGGGAGTAAAGCAAAGGAAATGTTTGTGGTATGTTTTCAATTTCTTATTGATGTTGATGTAATAGAAAGAAAATGGAAGCCAAAGAAGAATTAGCAGAGGTAACGAGACATAGGATTAGAAATTATTTTAATCTGTGACAGAAATAAGATTGAAATAGCTTCAGGTGATTAGCACAGTACCTCTAATTAGGGTAAATTAGAAACCTATTTCTTGGAATACTGGCATAATTGGTACATGAAGTCATGTTATTGGTTGCTAAGTTTTGCACTTGGAGCATTGAATGGGGGATGGCAATGTATGAATGTCGGACATCAATCAATTTTTGTAGTTTATCCAATCTACATCAGTGGCGCTTAATCACTAACTGGGACACTGTAGCAAGTTTTGGACACTGTATTTCAAGAAATGCTCTAATGGCCTCAAGAAATGGTATCTATTATGGAATCCAGTAGGCTTGATGCAAGGACAATTTAGCCTTTGCCAAGGAAAGACAAATTTCTGTGTACAAGGCAGCCAAGAACCATATTTGGCAATTTGAGGAATAATACATGAAGAATAGTATGTCACAAATTGCATAACTGATGAGCCAAATCTCAAAATCACTCATCAGTTCTTACACAGTAAGTGAAAAAATTTTTGATTCTTCCTATGTTGTCTGCAGCAGCTGTGTTTCAAGCATTGGTATTACGTGCTACTTTCTCTGTGGCCCTTCAGAAGCCCGTACTATAGGCTGAGTTTTTCCCTTGTCCATGAATTAGCTGTGCTCTGTGTGGATTCCCACAGCAGCAAGTATTGCTGTGTTGCTGTGCTACAGTCAGACACATTGACATTTGACTTCTGATGTGAGAACCAGTGTGGATTATTGTGTAATTTGGGGCTGGATGTAAGATGGGCTCTCCACCATCTCACTGAGAATGGTGTAGGTTCTCAGGGTGTGGGGTCAGTGAAAAATGCTGGATTAAAACGTTGAAGTCTGCAGAAACTAGAAATATCCTGGCTGTAAGATTTTGGTGTCTGAGATGTGTTTCCTTTGTGTTCTGAACCAACATCATCTCTGTTTTTCTAATAAGTCAAAATGCCTCAACACTTAATTTGTTAGGAAATTTGCTAATTAATTTAGTGGAAGTATAATTAAGGAATCTGAAGTAAGGGTTCTGCTTTCTGTGAATCTGTAATCTGGAAAGAGAATTCAGAACAACTGATGAAGTGGCTTACATATGCATACTGTAGATGTCCTGGCCCCCAAGAAGTCAGTTGTTTTGCCAAGGGAAAAAATCCCTACCTTAAATATGAGGGCCTGTTTATTAATTTAAATAAAGCTGAATGCATTGTAAGACAGTTTGCCTGAACCTCAGATGGGGGAAGGGATTTGACATAAATGACTCAGTCTTGTTTTGAAATTTCTTCACCTTTTTTGACTTGAATACTATTATCAGTATTGATGTGTTTTATCCCTCTTCTCTGTTTCTTAGCTTAGAAAAAGATTAAATAAGTTATTCCATTTTACTGGTTTTGATCTTTCCAGTTACAGTTCTTCCTTATGAACTTTTATGTCTGTAGTTTCTTAATTTTAGACCTGAGATATGCAGTAAGACATTTACTGTCACAGAAATGTAGAGTGTATAGGGATTGACAGAAGAAAAAAACAACCAAACAAACAACAAAACCCAAACCCCCAAACAAAACAACAACAAAACCAAATAACCCGACAACAACAACAAAAAAAACAAAACCAAAAAACCCCCAACAACCCGACAAAAAAAAAACAAACTACCAAACTAACCCCCAAAACCCCTCCACAACCAAACTCATTATTTCCAGATTTGTGAACATAATTTGAAATGGATCTTACATAACTGTAAGGAAGAGTCCAAGAACAAGTTGATCAAGTAATTTTAACACATCAAAAGAATTATTGGGAGTTACTAATTTTACTTGCCTATAAAAATGTCATGTTAAGTGAAATAGATGAGAATTCTATTTTTATTGAGCACATAAAGAACATTTATTAAAGGCTGACAGCAAAGAAATGCAGGTGCTGAAGTAGGTAATACATTAAAAGTATTATGCACTAGAGAAATTTCCCAGGAGGTTCCAGGAACATCTGTCCAGAAGAGATGAACTTAATCTGAGTCATAAGGGAAGACAAAAGGTTTTAACACTGAAGAAATAAGATGGGAAAACGGGGCAGATAGCATTGAGTAAAGGTGGCCCTGGGTGACCTGTTGGGCTGACCACAAACTTGGTGGAAAAAGGGCAATCAGTGGAGGCACTGCAGTACATGCTACTGCACCTTGCTGGCAGAGGACTTATCCTTTACATTTAAGAGAGCATAGAAGAGAGGCAAATGAATAAACCTCAGCAATAATGAGTCCTGAAGAGGCTCAAATTCCAGTCCTGTATGGGAAGAATAGAATATTTTTTATACCTAGTTATCTTTAAACATATCTGTTCATTTGTTTGTGTGACTAATGAAAATACTGGATATGGTGGATCTTTTAACATTTTCATAATTCTTTTGATGTATGCATACGTTGTTTGGAAAAATGTTTTTATTCCTTGGCCTCTCTACAGCCCCAGCTTACTAACTTTGAGACATTGTTTTCCTCTTACAACTTAAATCTGTTGAATAATTTGGCTTCCTATACAATTATCCTTCCTATCAATTCTAGAAGAAACTTTCTCCTCCTTAGGGCAAAAAGCCTACCTAGAGCATCTCTATATAAACATCATCAGTGGGTCCTTTAGCAGCTGTTTAATATCTTATTCATGGTGGCCTCTGATCTTGAGTCTGGATAGGCAAGCCACCTCTGATATGCAAAGCATATCAAGTACAGGAATTAAAGACACTAACATTGATCAACCCTATCCTTGCACTGAGCATAATGGGAGGAAAAATGTGAGCATGTCATCTACAGGTACTATGAAAACTGAAGTTCTCAGCTTGAGTGATACTGCATGCCCATAACCCTGTATGGTTATGTGTGTATGATACACCTCAAGGAATTATGGTTAAAAGCTCTTAACCTGGTTTTTATATTTTCTCCTCAATTCTCATTTCTGCAACAGGAGAGCTGTCTTAAGAATAAAAGCTTCTGTATTCTGTCTGCAAAAAACCCCATGTGGCTTTGATCTAACTGATTGAATTCTAAAGCGTGCAGCTGTCAAATTAAACACTCATCTTTCAAGAAAACAAATATTTCCAAAGTGCTACTTACATGTCTTCTGTTCTTGGCTTAAACTACAGAATCAGAGTTGGTAAAGCATTCATGCATTATAGATCTTCAGGAATAAAGGTGATGAATTCTATGTTGCTTTAGACTCCACTTTCTGAACAGGAAAATTACAGTAAAATCCAATTCCATAATCCTTTTCCTGTTTCTCTTGCTTGTTGCTAGTTGTGAAACAAATGCAAAATTCAAGTGCATTGGTTCTACTTGTGGCCTCTTATTTTCATAGAATAGTTTGAATAATGAAATCTGAAAATACTAACCCCCTAAAAATTATACTCCCATTCATTCTGCTTAAATACTGGATTTTTGGCCAGATGATACTTTTTGCTGTGCAGCTACTGGATTTTCTAAAAATTTGTCTCTACTTGCATATTGTGCATACTTATACCAACTAAAAGAAAGCAAAAGGATGTTATGTACTTGTGCTTAGGTACTGGACTTTTGGCCAGATGATACTTTTTGCTGTGCAGCTAGTGGACTTCTAAAAAATTTGTGTCTCTACTTGCATATTATGCATACTTATACTAACTAAAAGAAAGCAAAAGGATGTTATGTACTTGTAATGTAAAACTAGCTGAAATAGCTTTGATTATTGTTATTTTCTGAAACACAGGATGTCTTGAAGCCTGCCCTGCATACATATATATATACATGTATGTATGTGTTGTGTGAAATATTAGAAAATAATATTAGTTTGATGTATTTCTATACAAATTCAACTGTTTGTGTTTGTGGTTTTAAAAAATCTGGGTCTCTAATTTGCAGTGTGGTTGCTGGGGGTTTTTGTTGGTGTGATATCACTACAGAAACAAATTTCCCTCTAACCAAAGGTAATTCTAGAAATATCTATATAGCGTTAATATAAAAGGTAATGCAGTAGATGTCTTGAAAATCATACTGTTAACTGACAGCCTTCCAACACTGCATGTCACTTGCTTAGCTTAAATATCTGATAAACTTTTATATGTTGTGCAGACCATGAATTAGAAGAGAGCTATGTTCAAGGACTTGTTCTCCTCCTCATTCTGGTGTCAAATGTCTTAAGTACTTTTAAAAGGTTGAATTTTTTGTAAAGGGCTCTAAAATGCACAGAACTTCAATCTTCTCCTCTGCCCTACTTGAAGGTCTTTTCTTCCTTCATATATACATTGATATAGAAAATAATTCACTCTTTCATAATATTCCATAATGTTCTAGCGTTTGTCCCATAGGAAACCTTTACATAGGTCAAATTATTCACAGGACTGATGCCAAGATTTGAATACATAATAGTAAGACATAATTAGTTTGGGAGTTTGGTTTGGTTTTTTATTTTTCTTTTTTTAATGGTGAGTAGTATAGTCACTTAACTATTACAGATATTGCAAATATAATGAAAAACACAGTTTTGGAGTAGCATGTTTGGGAGCTGAGGGGTTTGAATGAAGTAACACGCATTATTTGGAAATTTAATATTGGCAGAAGTTAAACATTTAAAAAAACCTTATTGAGGTTTCTATGGATTCTAAATACAGTTGAGAACACTATTAATCAATTAATAGCTCTAAAGTGTGATAAATCAGGAATTCCAAGGGTTCTACAGGCTAGATTTTTAGTAACTCTTACTATCTGTGTTAATACAAATTGCAATTAGATTTCTCCTGTTATTATATCTCACTATTAACTAAAATTTCTGTTTTGCCTGAAATATAACACAAATCTGGCAGAGTTCAAGAAGCGTTTGGACAGTGCTCTTGGACACATGATGGGACCCTTGGGGACAGTGCAGGACCAGGAGTGGAACTCAATTATCCTTGTGAGACCCTTCCAACTCAGCGTATTCTCTGATCATACAAAGTATGCCACTTACATATGCTTTTTCAGCAGTCAAGCATAGGAATTTATTCTAAAATCTGAAGGCTACACTGGATGCTCTGTGAATATTAGCAATTTAGTTTGGATCAGAAATGTGCTTTTGAATCTCCCAGTTGTCTCTACTTATCCCACTTCTCATTGCTGTAGTCTTAGTGAGAGTGCATTTTGGGCTTGTCTCTGACAATGTCAAACCAGAAAATGAACTCAGTGTGCTAACATTCAGCCAGAGCAGAGCTAGTTTACATTAACTCATATAATGTCTAAATATATAACCCAAGAAGAAACTCATTCTGAGGACAAAAATCACCATTAACACTAAAAGAACTCAGGATGCTAATGACTAATTGACCCCATCAAACCCTGTATTTTATGAAATATTTCTTTAATAATTAGGCATTTTTTTGTATTATGAGTCTTAACTGTCTAATAATTGGTTTATTTTTGTTAGGCTTTTAAAGCATTGGTTGGGCTAAATAAAAACTACTGTTTCTGTATAGGTATAATTCCTTTTGTTCATGGGAAGATATTGAGTGTAACACTTCTCAGGAGAATGGTGCAGTCAAAGACAAACCTCATTTTATCAACTGCCAAGGAAAACAGGTGGAAAAAGTAAGAGAAAGGGGAAAGGAAGGAGAAGGACTTGAGAGACAGCAGTTTAGAGCATATGACCAACAAGGAGGGATCTTAGAGCCAGAAGGTTGGTGTTTTCAGTTCAGCCAACAATTCAGTGAATGGTTTGGTGCTGCCAAAAGTGTAGAGGTGGTTAGTTGGAGTAGAAAGACAATTTTTTTATGGTTAATGAAAACAGAAGATCCCTGAAAGCAGAATGTAGTAGCAGTGTAGCAGGTACATTTAGCAGGTGGAAGCCAAGCTGTGTTTCAGTACTGTCAGAGGATATCATAGGAGGATTGACCACACTTTGCTGTTTTTGAGGTTCAGGTCAGACATTAAGGAAAAAACTGTAAGACAACTAAGAAGGCACTTAAACACTGGAATGAGTTGTGAAATTTCATTGAAATTTTTCAAGACTTAGCCAGACAAAGCCATAGCTAAGCTTATCTGTAGCTGCATCTAGGGCAGGAAGATGGACAAGATGACCTCCTTAGGTCTTGTAAAACTTCATTTCATTTAAAATTATTTTATTTAAAATTGAAAGCTAAGCAGGGTTTCTATATTATCTCCTGCAATAAAATAGAATTAATCTCTTATTTCTCAGGTTGCATTAATTTTGTTTTAATTACATGAAATAATAATAAAAGCATTTTCCTTTTTTTTTTTTTTTTTTTTTGCGCACACAATAAATGGCTACAGAAATTTGGAAAGGACTCATTAGTTAGGTATTTTACATTTCCAATGTGTCCTGGTTTTAGCAAGGACAGAGTTAATTTTCTTCCTAGTACTTGTTTCTCATACCAAATTCAAAACGATGTGTTTTGAATTTGGTATGAGAATAGTGTTGATAACACACTGATGTTTCTGTTGTTGCCAAGTAGTGTCTATATCAAGTTAAGATTTTTTTAGCTTCTCCTGCTCTGCCAGCAAGAAGGCTGGAAGGGCAGAAGAAGTTGTGAGGGACACAGCCAGGACAAATGACTCAAACTGGCCAAAGGGATATTCTATACCATATGATGTCATGCTTAGTGTATATAAACTTAGGGGAAAGCTGGCTTAGTGCATCTGCTTGTGAAGTGTCTAGCCATCGGTCAGAGAGTGGTGAGCGTTGTGCATCACTTGTTTTGTATATTATAATTTTTCCATCATTATTGTTATCATTAACTGTATTGCTATTTTCTTCCTTTTGTGTCCCATTAAACTGTCTTCATCTCAACCCATAAACTTTCTCACTTTTATTCTTCTGACTCTCTGTCCATCCTGCTTGGGGTGGAGTGAGTGAGTAAGCAAGTGGCTGTGTGCTGCTTAATTGCTGTCTGGGGTTAAATAAAACCAAAATAGTAGGTTGCAGAGCTAGATACAGACATATCACAAGTCTTTGGAAGTATGTGATTATCTTGGATAGCTGTAAAAAGTAGAGTTGGAGAAATTCGATTGTGTGGTTCTGGATAGTCTATACTTTCAGGTTACAAAAGTGAGAGTAAGAAAAAATGAAAATCAGGGAATATAAGTCACTGTCTTGGGAGATAACACTTATGAGAGATTAGAAAAATTGATCATTGGAGATATTGAAGGAGGGAATATGAACCCAAGAAGATAATTTATTGACCACAGAGTTCCTTTCTCCAGAGGAATAAAACAAATGAGTCAGTGTATCAAGGAAAGAGCAGATCAAGAAAAATGAGGATGCAAAGAAGTTAATCAAATGAACTGGTCAGAGCATGAAATACGTGTTTGGTTCCAGGCCTTTGGGTTTTTTATCACTGCTGAGAAATAACTGTAAATCCTAATATGCAAGGAGTAAACACCTTGAATTTTTAAAGACTAGTAAGTGGTGTCATTTGTAGATCATCCCTTTCTGAGATACAGCAGGTTTTCAAGTGCTTTTCATAGGAGTAAGTGCAGAAAATAATATTGCCTCTTATTTTATAATGAAGATCTTCTCAGCCTGGTGAAAGAAAGCTAATGCAACTGAAGGCCCTTTATGCATGTCTTCAAGACTTGTCTCTTCATAAAATTTTTCAGTATACTTTCTTATAAAGGAAGCTCTTACTCTACACTTAACACCAATAAAAATCAGAAGACTGTATTTGTTGGTATGCCTGATTTAATTCACAGTATTTTCCATCTTCATTTATTCCAGCTTGTTTTCTTATTTCTTCCATATTCCCTTCTTGAGTCATACACAGTGAAGTTTGTTTGACTTTCTCTGTGGTTTTAACATATGCTTCAGTTTTACAGACTGTTGATGTGTTAGCAGATGATGACACAAATTTGAAAATAGCTGGAAAAGAAAAATCTAAGTGAAATGGAATTTTCAGATTAGCTTGGTTGAGAAGAATCTATGGGTTACTTTTTTTTTTATGAATGCTGGACCATAGAACTAATTTTAATATCATCTTAATGATCTTCATTTGGTTTGTAACTCTGAAGCAAACTGTGCTTACTGGAAAGATCTTCATTAAAGCCATATGTTCTTTTTTTTGAACTGCAGCTCACCACAGCCACCTTGGATGGCAAACTCCGATTGTTTCTACCCTGATACTTGCCAGCCTGTGGAGCTTTGGCCGTAGTACTCTGAGAATAATGACTTGCTGAGAGAAAGGAGACTGGTAACTGGCCAGAAGCAAGTGGCATAATATTCCCTTTTAAACTACGCTTTTCTTCTGATTTTATTTTCAGGAAGTTCCTCAAGCTGTTCTCAAAGTTTTTCTCTTGTACAATTTGTTACCTTTATTGCAAAAACAAGGGTGAAAGACCACGAAAAGGAGGAGACTGCTCATTCTGACTTCATTCTAGCAAATCACCACAGAAGTGGCTTTCAAAGGTCTTCTTGGGTTCTTATAGTTAGGTGCATTCTGTAGTGCTTTGCTAGATGGGAACTGCTTTAATCTAGATTGAAAATGCAAGTAAAACAACAAGTGTTCAGTTTTTAAAGCTAGATCTGTTTGTGACAATTTTTTAAATTAATCTGAAAGAAAGAAGGATTGTGCGTCTTTCTGAAATGCCATGAGAGCCCTTCTGCTATACTTCTTCTGGTTACTGGAGTCAGCATGGATGTTGTTTGAAGGCAGAATTTTACTGGTTTACTGTTTACACTACATTCTGTAAATTTCTTAGGGAATATGTGGCAAATGTCTTCTCTTTAAAAGAAACTATTTCTGTCTTTTAAATAACTGTTAAATATTTTCAAAAATGTAAAATAATATGAAAATAAAAGTATTAGAAAAAAATGTTAATTTCCTGTATTCTTCCTAGGTTACTTTTCTTGCTCTTAGAAAAGAATTTTTAGAAAACGTTTTGTTTTAAGGCTAAACATTCTCACTCTTCATTGACTTTAGCTAAGAGTAGAAAGCATGTATGTGACTGGTGAAAGGAGATGGAGTTTTTCTTTTCCTTGCAAAATTTTACTGCCTTTTCAAAGTTATATTTGCCAGAAAAGAATTTATTAATCAGATTACTTAAAAAAATAAATTGAGTTATTACGCCCACTTTAATGCCAATCAGTAAAACCAGATCACTTTCAGTACTGTAATGAATGTTTTATTTAATAGATGTCCTTAATGTATGCATGTAATATTTAGTATAAGTACATCAAGTCATTTCTAGAAGCCGTTTAATTTCCATTAAGCATTCTTTTGTAAAGGATTTAGTAGTTTTTTGCTTAGCAAAATCATGCACTGGTAGGATACACTGTATCATATCCAGATATTCTAGAGCACAGTGGCCTCATCAATGACTATAGGAGTGTAGTGCAGCCAGATCATATTTTTCAGAACTCTGAATATCAGAATTTTGTATGATCAAAGCAAATGTGGAATAACCCATTTCAATACTTTTAAATACTTTTCCAGTTCAAAATCAGATCAAACAAGAAATCATCCTCTATGTTGTGGCTAAAGGCTGGCATGCTACAAATTATCAGCAAGATTTAAATTTTAATTTCCACCACAGGGATCCTCAGGATGATCTTCTTCAAACTTAATTTAGTTAATTTTCTCATCTGCATGCTCTGAATTCCACATCAGGAGTCACTGTCAAATACAGAACATACCCCATAACTGCATTTGCAAGTGTTTCTGAGCCATGAGTTGCAACTTAGTAGTGGCTGACTCTCCAGGGAGGTTGAAACATCTGTTGAAGAGGTGTTAAGTGTAATTATTACTTTTTTTAAAAAAAGCACCACATTTTTATGATGTAAGAGTAATATTCTCAGGCTTAAGGCTGAGGGCACACATAGAAAATCTATGAATGCTTGCTGTGAACATGGAGGTTGTCACAATCCCCACTGGACTGAAATAAAAGGGAAATACTTCAATTTTCTAGGTCTCTTACCTTCTAGAACTAACTGCTGTTATTGCCCAGTCAGACAGTGTGTGTCCCTGAAACCCCTCCTTATCTTGAGTTAGTTTGATCTCTGAAGAAGGAACTTCTCTTCCAAACATAATGTACTATCTCTCTTTCCTTAAAGTGAGGCTCAGCTGTATGCTGCTTTCTGGTTACTTTTATCAAGGACTTTTTTTGATAGAAAAGCTCCTTGGGGCATTTTGGCCGTGACCACAGCATCATCAATCCATGCTGAATAGAGACATTTTTCTGTCTCATAGCCCAAGAATGTGTTAACCCCTTTTTCCCTCAGGGGTGACAGAGAATTTGCCCTACCACACAGGCACTAGAACTTTTCAAATGGAAATTCACTATAATTTTTTCCATCTTAAAAAAAGGAAAAAAAATCCCCCTGGACTCCTCATAAATGCTTGAATGCTTGTGGTTTTGAGAATGGAAAACTTTAGCTGACACATTTCAAGTTTGGCAAAGTTAAGTGCTTGAAAGATTTTCTAATGGCAAGCAGGAGGAAAAAAAACCCCTGTTGTGGATGGTGTTACCATCTTTTAATATTAGATTTAGAATTTTCATAATCATTAGAATTTTCAGAATCATAATCCTTCTGAGATCTCTTTGTTAGAAGGATGCAGGAGGGTGTACTTACTAAAGAGTTAAAGTCATACAGATGTATCCAGAGAAGAACCATCTACACCTTTGTGTTTTTAACAGGCAAATCTGACAGTTTATATGTTCAGTTTTTGTTCTAAAGACAAAGCTAATTGAAATTAGAAAGTTCCAAAAGCAGATAGGAAAGATTTCTGGTTAGCTAAGGTGGATAGCATGTTTCATCTAAAAAAATTGACACAAACAACTGCAAGTGTAAATAATTAATAGCTAATTTTAACGAATTTTGAGTATGCTTTCAGACTGCTTTTAGGAAAAGAAAGTGATTATAATATAACTCCCAAATAGCATAACAAAATTAAAAGTCTTGCTTTGAAGGAATATGTAGCAATACGTGAAGAAAACAGCTGGCAGAAGAATAGTCTAGTTTCATTAAATATCTGCTCTGTCATCTGTCCTTGAATGTCCTATATGCTGGGGAGAGGACTGGTGTTTTTATGACTTTCTGTGTGCTGTTATGTGGGGGACTTTCCCAGCAGAACATGTACCAAATGCCACAGAATTCTTAAAATGGATTTACACAGCAGTTTTTTTTCCTGGTGCTTTAAAGTTCAGAAAGCACAGCAAGGTGGCCAGCACTGTTCTGAAGCAGATGCTGTTAGAAACTGTTTAAGTGCTTTTCAAAATATCAGGTACTGCCCAGTTTTCTGTATAGAATCAAATATATGGGCAAGCTTGGGTTGCACCATCAGATGGAGGGGAAGAGCAAGCCCACAAACTCTGCTTTCTCTTGGCCTTTTTTCTTTCATTAACTCACCATGAAAGAAGTGCTTTTTGGACGTATCCTCCAAGACTACATTGCTTTCCATTAAACTTGATGACTGCATTTATATACAAAGTTATAGAATCCTGGAATATCTTGAGGTAGTCAGCAGCACTTACTCTTTTCTTTTTTTCATTATTTTTTCATTTAATCATACCAAATTATCTTTTCAGAACAGTGCTGTGGCTTTATTTTCCATTTAAAAATTAATAGATCTATTTGTCTCATGCTATTTTATTGCAGAAAGAGAAAATATCAATAAAAATACATAAAACTGTTTTAAAAAAAAATTGGCACACGCCTAATAAATAAAAATGAAGTGGTAGGGAAATTCTGTTAAAATCTAATTTAGGATGCCTTGCTTCAAGGCATGACTGGCTGTCCAAAAACGTGGAGCAACAGAAACTAAACACTAAACTAGGATCTTCCCTGAAATCCTTGCAGGTTTGAAAGTGAAATCTCTTTTAAGGACAATGTAAGATGTTTTTCTGGGAGATACTGCTTTTTATCTAATTTTCTACATTGAACTGCCCACCAGCTTCCCCATGATCACTTAAGTGAAATTCTGCTCTTCAGAATTCTGCAATTCATTAAAGTCAGAGTGATTCTGCTTATTTTTGTGAATGAGGTGCTGCTAGGAGTGGACTCTGTCTCACGCATTTTAATAATTTTGAAGGGGAAACAGTATACTTGTGTTAATAACAAATTTTTATTTGTTATTTGTCACAAATACTGTGACAAAACAATATAGAGTCTAAAAGCTGTATACACCTGTGAAGGCCTGCAGAAGTCACTGATGTCCTGTGTTTACTGGTTTATGTCAAATCTTTATGCTTGATGTGAATATAGTGTCTTTAACTAAAAAAAACCCAATTTCATTCAAAAATTAGTGTTAAACTTAAGGTCTTTCTTATATGTATTTTCATGAAAACTGAATTTTAAAGGAAGATACTGGACCAAACAGAGTAAATGATGTGGTATAAATTAGATTTATAGCTATGATGAATTTGATTTAACAAAGCAATATACATTCCATTCTCAGATCAAGATCTTCAAGATTAGTTTTATGTTGTGTCTGAAATTAAATGAACCACAATTAAATATTTCCACTGTCTTAGTTAATGTAAACAAATGAACTCATGACTTCCCTTCTGTCCAAACAAGAGAGAGTTTTTGATTTCTTTGGTATAGTTGCGCTAGATGAAAATACGTTCCAAAGCACAAAGGTATTGTAAATTAATGTGACAGTTATCTTGCTTCTGTCATCCAGTCACAGAAGACTCCCTGGGAAGTCATCTTCAAAGACCTGCCCACCAGCCCAAAACATTTACTTCTCAATCATTCATGAAAGATGGTTGTCTAAACTGCTCCTCAACTGCTCTGTCGTGACAGAGATTTCACAGCCTCTCCAGGGGGGAAATCCCCTTGGTGCAATTTAATCCTATGATTCTCTGTTTTAATCAATCAGGTAGAGAGGATAATTCATTACCTTTTTGTTTTAGCAATGCTCTACATACCTGATAGTTGCGATCATGTCTCCCCTCAGACTTCTCTTTTCTACTTTAAACAAAGCCAGGTCATTCAATCTGTCTTCCAAGGTCATGTTTTCTAGATCTCTGTTAATTTTTGCTGTTTCCTAAACTTCCTATAGTCCTGTGTTCCTCCTGGCAGTGCAGTGCTCTCAAAGGTTTACAGCAGTATGTGCTCTGCCAGTGCTGTGTAAAGTGAAGGCATGGCTTGGTGCCTCTTAAATCTGGCACTCATAATTTGCCATTCCACTGTGCTGTTGAGCTTGTCCATGGATATGTGGCATTACTGACTCATGTCCATCCCCTAGGTTTGCTGGATCCTGCATTTCAGCTCATTTTTCCAACTGGCCACCATCACACTGCATTCTGATCCTGTTCGCCAAACTGCCTCCAGCCCTTCTATTATTATTATTATTATTATTATTATTATTATTATTATTATTATTATTATTATTATTATTATTATTATTATT